>OVAN01006900.1:0-20497 GCA_900406275.1 Anastatica hierochuntica | reverse complement strand
ATACAATAAATAAAATTAGTAATTATTAATTTTTCAAATAATAAAAAATTCGGCTTGAAAAACTAATTTTAATTTTTGTTTTAATTAATAATTTAAATTTAAATTTTGATTAAAGTTTTAATTTTAATTTTAATTTTAATTTTAATTTTAATTTTAATTTTAATTTTAATTTTAATTTTTTATTATTTTACATTTACTTTTAGTTTTAATTATAAATTTAATTTTAACTTTAATTTTAATTTACTTTTAATTTTAATTTTAATTTACATTTACACCTGTCTTTTAATGGTTCTCAAATATACACCTCAAATATTAGGGTTTAGGGTTTAGGGTTGAAGGTTTAGTGATTAGGGTTTAGGGTTTAGCTATTAGGATTTAAAGTTTAGGAATTATGGTTTAAGGTTTAGGGTTTAACGTTTAGGGTTTCTTTTATTCTAGGGGTATAATGGTATTTTTCATTAAAAAGGAAGTGTAAAAATAAAAATTTTTCAAGCAGGGGTATTTTTGAAAAATAGACAATATAAAGGTGTATTTTTGTAAATCTCTCTAAAGAAAACTAGTAATTATTAATTTTTCAAATAATAAAAAAATTCAGCAAGAAAAACTAACTTTATTTTTTGTTTTAATTAATAATTTTAATTTTAATTTTGATTTAAGTTTTAATTTTAGTTTTAATTTTAATTTTGGTTTTAATTTTAATTTTAGTTTTATTTTTATTTTTAGTTTTAATTTTTAGTTTATTTTATTTTATTTTTAATTTTGGTTTTAATTTTAGTTTTAATTTTAGTTTTAATTTTAATTTTAGTTTTAGTTTTAAATTTAATTTTAGTTTTAATTTTAGTTATAGTTTTAGTTTTAGTTTTAGTTCTAGTTTTAATTTTAGCATTAATTTTAATTTTAATTTTAATTTTAGTTTTAGTTTTAAATTTAGTTTTAGTTTTGATTTTAGTTTTAACTTTAATTATAGTTTTATTTTTAATATAAATTTATTTTTAGTTTTAATTTTATTTTTATTTTAATTTTATTTTTAATTTAATTTAAATTTTTGTTTTTGTTTACTTTTCGTTTATTTTTATTTATAATTTTAGTTTTATTATAAATTTTAGTTTTCTTTTTAATTTAATTTTAGTTTTAGTTTTATTTTTATTTTTAACTTTATTTTTATTTTTAATTTAAGTTTATTTATTTTTACTTTTTATTTTAGTTTTAGTTTAAATTTTATTTTAATTTTAGTATTAGTTTAGTTTAATTTAAATTTTAGTTTTAGTTTTAATAAATTTATTTTTAATTTTATTTTCAATTTTATTTTTAATTTTAATTTTAGTTTTATTTTTTATTTTATTTTTAGTTTTATTTTTAATTTTAGTTTTAGTTTGGGAGACTTACAAAAATACACTTTTGTATTGTCTGTTTTTCAAAAATACCCCTGCTTGAAAAAGTTTTATTTTTACACCTCCCTTTTTAATAAAAAAGACTATTATACTCCTAGAATAAAAGAAACCCTAAACGTTAAACCCTAAACCTTAAACCATAATTCCTAAACTTTAAACCCTAATAGCTAAACCCTAAACCCTAATCACTAAACCTTAAACCCTAAACCCTAATATTTGAGGTGTATATTTGAGAACCATTAAAAGACAGGTGTAAATGTAAAATTTCTTTTCCTTTTAAGTGTATTTCTGTAAATTAATCTTTTAGTTTTATTTTTAATTTTAGTTTTAATTTTAATTTTAGTTTTAGATTTAATTTTAATTTTAATTTTAATTTTAGTTTTAGTTTTAATTTTTATTTTATTTTGAATTTTAGTTTTAATTTTATTTTTAATTTTTATTTTTATTTTTATTTTTATTTTAATTTTAATTTTTATTTTTATTTTAGTTTTTATTTTATTTTTAATTTTTTGTTTAGTTTTAATTTTAGTTTTAGTTTTAGTTTTACTTTTACTTTTAATTTTAGTTTTAGTTTTAATTTATTTTAAATTTTAATTTATTTTTAGTTTTAGTTTTAATTTTATTTTTAGTTTTATTTTTATTTTTAATTTTAATTTTATTTTTAGTTTTAGTTTTAATTTTATTTTTAATTTTTGTTTTAATTTTAATTTTAATTTTAGTTTTAGTTTTAGTTTTAATTTTAATTTATTTTTAATTTATATTTTAATTTATTTTAGTTTTATTTTTATTTTTAGTTTTAATTTTAGTTTTAATTTTAATTTAGTTTTAATTTAGTTTTAATTTAATTTTAATTTTATTTTAAATTTTAGTTTTTAAATTAGTTTTAGTCTCTAGCGTTGTTCGTTTGGTACTCGCTAACGACTAGTCGCTGGAGTGAAACGCATGATTTTAAATCATGTCGCTAAAAAAAGTAGCGACTTAAAATTTTGATCGCTCGTCGCTGCGATTGATCGCTGTAATTAGTCGCTGGTTCAGCGACTGCGAAACGAACAAGATTTTAGTCGCTGTCGCCAACGACTGCGAAACAAAGAGCACCTAGATCTCTCAAAAAGTAATTATGATTGAAAAGTTATCATGTCGATAAAAAAAATATTAAACATATGTGACATAAAAACATATGTACATGAAAAAATAGATGGACACCGAAAAACAATTAACTCAATTGCCAGATTCTTTTGGTTGCTATTATAAGGGGTAAAATTGTCATTTAACATCTAATATTTATGGCATGTTTGTGCTATTGGAAAGTGATGGCATCTAGTGCAACTTTTTAAAATATAATGGCAGTTTATGTAATAATATTTTTTTTCTCGGCATGTAATAACCTTTTTTTTTAATCTTTATGCCGTAAGTACAACGCTTAGTTAGGCCCACCCACAAAAAAAAGTTAAATTTTATTCATTTTAAATTAAAAAACATCGAATCCCTAAAGAATAAAAGCTTAAATTTTGTTTACACGCCTTATTTATTTTGTGGCCGCGACCACACTCACCATTACAAGTTTTTCTTCTTCTCTTCCTCCCTTTCACCATTCTTTCTTCTTCTCATCCTCCTCCTAATTGGAAGACCCTAAAGCCCAACGATAACCTGAAACCGCAAGGTGCAATTTTTGAATCTTCGCCGTCCTGACCCTTGGTTTCGTTTCGGATTGTAGACCCGTTGATTGTTTCTTTTCTTTTTGGATCGTAGGTTTTGGATATGGCATCGAAGCGGATCTTGAAGGAACTCAAGGATCTACAGAAGGATCCTCCTACTTCTTGTAGCGCAGGTGACTATTTTGCTTGCTCTACCTGATTAATGATAGATCGGAATCGCCTTCAATTTTTAGTAGTAATCTTATTTTTGTTCTGGCTTCGTATAAATCTAATTTGTCTTCGTCTTCGGCTCTCTAGTTTAAGCAATTCACCTGCAAATGAAAAGATTTGCTTAATTGTCCTGAATGAAATTCTTGGTTCTTGGATTGTAACCCTTGTGTATAGTTTTTTTGTTTCCTGTGTATGAATCATAAAGGTTCAAACTTGTTAGATTCGTTACGTTCTGTATTTGGTATTGTAGGATGAGATCTAAAGATCAAAACTTTGTTCATTCTCTTCTTATTTTGGCCCCACTTTCCTTCCTTCCTTTGTTGCTGCTCCTCTGGTTTTGATATTCATCATTTTGGCTAAATAATTTGACAGGACCTGTTGCTGAAGACATGTTTCATTGGCAGGCTACGATAATGGGTCCATCAGAAAGCCCTTACTCTGGAGGAGTTTTTCTTGTAACGATTCATTTTCCTCCAGATTACCCTTTTAAACCTCCTAAGGTTAGTTCACATCTATGTAGCTCTGCTTTCTCGTTGGAAAAGCTTTAGACTTTATTGCCGCCATCATCGTCTTGTTCATGTTATTGTCAATAAACCAGTATGGTTTGCATTGCATGCCCATCTCTGTTTGTGGTTGCTTGATTTTGTTGCTCAGTGTATGGTGTGAACAAAATGTAGGTGGCTTTTAGGACAAAGGTGTTCCATCCAAACATTAACAGCAATGGGAGCATCTGCCTCGACATCTTGAAGGAGCAGTGGAGTCCTGCGCTCACCATTTCAAAGGTTTTTTGCTTTTCTTCTTCCTCTCTTTTTCTATTATATGAGAACCATCAAACAGCTACATGCAAGTAATTTCTGCGGCGGCAAGTGATATCAGTAAATATTTGGTGATGCAACAGGTGCTGCTATCAATCTGTTCATTGTTAACGGATCCAAACCCGGATGATCCTTTGGTCCCAGAGATAGCTCACATGTACAAGACAGACAAGAACAAGTACGAGTCGACTGCTCGGACCTGGACCCAAAAGTACGCCATGGGCTGACACAGATACTGGTCCTCAAGGAAGAAGAACCATAATAATCAAACGCTTTTTAATTCTATGTAATGATCTTTATAGGCTTGTCTGTCTTATAAAAATTGTGAAGACAGGACAAGTAAGAAATCATCATGATCTCCAATTTCATTTCATTTCCATGGAACTATAATCTCTTGTTTATCGTGTGTTCTTCTACTACTACACTGGACTTTTTGTTATGGGCTGATGATATTCCTTTTGACTCCGTTATGTCCAAACTAGAATTTGTAAGCCTAACAAGATCTACGTCTCCATTGAGACTTATACATGATCTCCTGTACAATGTTTTGCTTATTAGTCTTATGACAATTCAAAATCCAGATGTGAAAATTGCCGGATTTGGGAGCAATTCTCTCTTATCAAGGGATCAAATTGGTTAGGGATGGGCAGTTGGTGATTAGTTTGCGGTTGTGAAGAGAGGAGAAGGAAGCTTAGCGGTGGATTAGAGTAAGCGGTGGTCGCCGTTGACAAAACCAGTCTCATAATAATGGTGTAAGGCGGTGAAAACTCTTCTTATTCAACGTGTGTGGATCGAGAAGCTTCTTTGGAAAGAGGAGATGGTGATGCGTAGGGGGGATCTGTTTAAATTCCCAAACGAGAATGAATTAATAATTAAATTATTCTGCAAATCTCGTTTGGGTTTAAAATCTCTGATTCACTTGTAAACCGCCCATTTGGGCTTTTAATGAAAATTAGTGTTGCCCAAAAAAAGATTAGAGTTATTTACACCTTTACGCACTTTTTCACTTTCACACAACACTTTAAAGCATTTGTGAGACAAATGTGATTTTTTTTTGAGCGGAGATTACTACCATTCCCTCACACAACACGATAATACCGAACTAACCAATCTAAAGCATTATTTTGTGTTAACGTGTGGTTCTGACGTAACTAGAATCATTAATTTTATTATTCCTTTTTAATATTTACGGCGAACAGCTTTTAACCATAATCCATAAGAAATCCACACAAATTTTGAAATTTGAAATAAGAGAGTAAAATTATTTTTTAAGCAAAAATAGTCGTAGAAGACACATGAAGAGGAAGTAGATCTATTCTCCGACGGTGTGCAGAGAAAATTGAGATCTTTACTCTGGTGGTGTTAGTGGAGTAATATCTTCCGGCGTGATTTAGTGTTTTCGAAAGAAGAAGACAACAACGATGGAAGGTATACATAATCTATTGTCATTTTCTTCTTGGATATATGGCAAAATTAGATGTATATAAGGGGGGTTTTGTTTTTTAATTTGGGTTTTGCGGTCTTCGACAACGACAATTTATTTGTTTTAGGGGATTAACAGTTTTTTCAATATTTACAGCGAGTATAAATTCCAGTAAATGTTTAGAGTGGGATTGGTGGTTGCCGGAAAGACTATTTTGTGACGGATAGATTTCTAGTTGAACGACTAAACATATACTCGAATATTGATTTGTTATCGATGGTGGACAGTTGTGCAATTGTTGACTGTAAACTTTAGAAAGATTTGTCATATTTTTTAGTTCATTTGTTTTGTTTGAGTTCTGCAAATAATAGGGGATTGTTCATAATTGTATGTTATCATTTACCTTTAAATTAGATTACAATATGAACTAGGGTTATGACACAGTTTCACTATTTGTTATTGTTCTACCCTAATCCATGTGGAATAGTGCACAATTTCCTCAATTGTTGTTGTTCTACTCTGGTCCATTTGGACTAAGACACTTTTTACGTAGTTTATCGTTTTTATCGGGTTTTTTTTGTTGTATTATACTTTTAGCTTCATCTCCTTCTACTTCGACCTCTATCCCTCCGTACTCCTTAGAGTTTTCCTGCACATTTACCTTCACATCAAAAATACATGGACTAGGACTAGAACACATTTTCACCGATTGTTGTTGTTTTATACTAGTCCATGTGGACTAGTACACAATTTCAGTGATTATTGGGACTTCGTTTATTTCTTAATCGAGAAACATGAACATGTGGTAGAGGAATGCATGGCTACTGGACTAGTCCACGATATTTTGTCAATACATTTTGTGTTGTTATGACCTTATATTCCACAACATAGTGGACTACTCTTTTTCAATTGCAAGGTTCACATAGACTTGCTCATGCAAACGTGGAATACTTATCCATATGAAAAGTGAGTTTGCAACGACCAAATATGTTCCCTTCTAACTCATATTTACCATTATATATGCATTTAACAAGTACTTTATGAAATACTTATATTTCTCCAAATTTATATGTGTCCTCCTTTTTGTGTATCATCCACATGGATTAGTCCATTATTCGCACTTCCACATGAACTTTCTTGCCAAACTTATTCTACTCATTGCCTATTATATCAAAAAAGAAGAAGTTAATGTCAACACATTCTTAAACTCCAAGTCCACAAACACACACACATGAATGTTTGTTCAACATTGTAGATGGTGTCTCCTTACCTCCTTCAAAAACACAATCCACATAAATAAAAAGGTGATTAAAGCTACGCTTATACTCTTGAACCTAGATTGTCGTCTCTTTATATGTTGGACAACAGGGAACAAACATAGGAATAAATATGTTGCGTATCGTTCTTAGATTAATCCCTAACTTTTAATTTCATCCGCAAGATCTGGCGTTCCTAAAAAGAAACGGACAATGTTGATTTTCTCTACCTAACTATATGCCTTTCATCGTTAAAGGCTTCTAACAATCTGTTGCAAGGTCAAAACCGTCCAAAAAGTGCCTCGTACCTGATGAAAGTACCTAATATCCAAAAAAGGCACCAAAACGTTCACATGTTTTCAAAAAGGCACCTTTAATGTAATTTTTTCAAAAGATTATGTAAAGTAAGTCGCATCATATTGATTTTCGTTACTTCAAAACAATTTGTGAATATTAAAAAGCTCTTTTTCTCTCTTTAAAACAAGAGTGAATTTGTGAAATTAAAAAAAAATATTATTTAGATTTGTAGAAAGATGTTAGAGAGAGATAGAAAGAGAAAGTAGGAGAGAAAGTGAGTTTTTGGATAGATAGTTAAATAATAAGGAGTTTTGGTTATTTTTTATAATTTCTCATAAAACAATTTGGAGGCTCTCGTTTGTCTTTTTTTTTCTCTGTCTTCTGTTTCGGTTTCATTGGCTACTATAATTGGATATGCATCAGAAATGTGAAGAGGTTTCTAACGGCAGTGGAGCGTGGAATTCAAAGGAACAAAAGAGCTCAATTGCGGTATTAGATCTACACAGTCAGACCATCACATGTCTTCACTTGGATCCTTATTCCTTCTCCTTTACCAATCTGGTTCACTAGAGTTTTGAAAAGGTTCTTCTTCGTTGTGCTAAGGTTGTGGAGATCAGCTTAGATTTGGTTTATCATTGTTTCTCGACGATATAAAGGTATCTATCCTTCTCAGTCGCTTGGATTTTGAAGAATCAAGGCATAATCACCGTAGTTTTTAGTTTCATTATGTATATCAGATAATAGTTTTAAAACAGTTAAGAGATCTTCTTCGTGGACTAGTTTCTTTGGTTTACTCGGGTTTTTTGGTTATGGGTTGCGTTTATTGCTCTTGTGGTCGAATTCTCCAATTGTGTTAGTAGAATTTGGCTTTCCAGCTACTGTGGAATCTTCTCTCTTGACCTTTGGTTGTGAAGGTTAAAGTGTCATTAGTTTAAGAATTTCTCTTAAGTATATTGGTGTCTCTGTGTGAGGAAGAGAGTTAACTAGAGTCCAAACTAGCTAGACTCGTCACACGTGTGATGAATGAGAATCACGTGTGGAATTGTTGACTTCCTCAATATCTTTTTGTACTTAGTATTGAGTCTGTGAAGTTGTAACATAAAGAGGGAGATAGAACAGAGACGAAGAAAGAGAGACACCTTGTACATGGTGCTCTAACTTGAGCAAAAGATCTAGTGGATTTCAGATAGATCTTGGCCAGACTTAGGTCTCCTCATTAATGGAGCCGAAATAAAGCTCGTTGTCTTCTTTACTTTCTTGCTTCTCCAATCGATTCACACTACTTCTCTTCTTGTCCAGTTAATTCTTTGCAACTATACATAGCTCACCACTTCACAAATTAGTATAAGAGCCACAATGACAGCTTAAGAGTTGTACAGAGGAGGTTAGGGTTTTGAACATACACAGATGTCAGGATCGCGATTGGAGGTTGACATGTTCGATGGATCTGGTGAATTTGCTCTTTTGAAGGGAAGTATGCATGTACGTCTCAGCGTACTTCGATTGAAAGATGTTCTTGATATTAGAACAAGTGATTCATCAAAGGTTGAAGAATCAGATAAGATCTAGAGGCAAAAAAAGAATAGGTTGGCTAAAGAAGAATCCAGAGCAGAAAGGTGCGAGAAGGCGATGAATCTTATCTTTCTAAATGTAGTAGATCATGTTCTCTGAAATATGAAAGGTGTACGACATCAGCGAAGACATTAATACTTCAGATATTGTATATGTCTAAGTCCTTACTGAATCGAGTCCATTCTCATCTCAAGCTCTACTCCTACAAGATGCAAAATAAGTGGTCCATCGATGAAAACATTGACGACTTCTTAAAGTTGAATGGTTTTTAAGTCATTTTAGTTTTGAAATGGCTGAAGAACTTCAAGGAATTTTCTTCTTGAACTTTCTCCCTCAGTGGTATGATTCACTTAAGGAAACTCTGAAATATAATAGAGAAGTAATTAAAATGGAGGATGTAGCTGGAGCTGCAAGGTGAAAGAAAAGAAACTTAAAGAGAAGATTGGCATTAAGAATGTCTCTTAAGCATATTTTGTAAGGGGAAGACCATATAATTGAAACAATCATAATGGTAAAGATAAGTTTAGAGGCAGGTCAGAATTCAAGAGAGGCATATGATGGTTATGTGAGAAAAAAAGTCGTTACGAGAAGCAATGCTACAAGTGTCTTAATAGGAACAAGCATCAAAATGCAACTTAAGACAAAGGAGAATCATCTCTGGCCAAAGATGACATCAAGGAAGGAGTTCTTTATTGATATGAAGTTGCTAACGACAGGGATGGTTCCAATGGAAAATAATTCTTACTTTAGTGTTAAGGGTATATGTTCTGCGGGGTTCGCAAATTCAAATGGAACCATATTTGTTCTTAATGATGTGAGATATTTGCCGAATATTTCAAGATGTCTTATATCACTAAGGATGTTAGAATAAAAGGGATGTGAGTTCAAGGGTGGTAATGGTATACTTAAAGTGATCAAGGATTGCAATGTGGTCGTGAAGGGCGAAAGAAAGGACTGAGACACTCTATATATACTTAAAGATACAACAAAGTTGTCAGGCTCATGTGTATCTATTGAAGAAGCTTTACATGTACAAGAGTCAAAGGCTAAGAATACACAACTATGGCATATTAGAATGAGTCTTAATGGGCAGAAGGATCTAGATATGTTGGTGAAGAAAGGTTGCATACAAGGTGAAAAGATTTATATGGTCAAGTTCTATGAAGATTGTGTCATTGAAAAAAACATATGGAATAAGCTTTGGGTCAACATAGCATGTAACCAAGGAGAAGCTTAATTACATGCATTCAGATATGTGGTTCTCCTAATGTGTCATATAGTCTGAATAGGAGTCACTATATGATGTCTTTTATTGATAAATTGTTCAAGAAAGTCCGGATATACTTTTTGAAGACTAAATACGAAGCACTAGTTTGTAGAGTGGAAAAAGATGGTAAAAACTCAAAGATATAGAAAGGTTAAGAAGCTCAGGATTGGAAATAGGTTTGAATTCTGCAACCAGATCGGCTTGACAATTATGTAAAAATGAAGGTGTGATGATACATAGGACGTGTACATACACTCCACAAAAAATGGTATTGCTAAAAGGCTCAACAAATCTATCATGAATAAAGTATGCACCATGCTTAGTGAAAGTGGTATTGAACAAAGATTTTGGGCTGAGACAACATCCACATCATTGTTTCTAATCAATAGGTCCCCCTTTTCTTTGATTGACTTTGAAATACCTGAGGAAAAATGGACATCTTCTTTACCAGATCTCGCAGCGTTGAAGAGATTCGGTCGCATGACATAAGTTCACACTAATGATGGAAAACTTAATCACAGAGCCAAAAGGGGAATCTTTGTTTGTTATCCAAAGGATTCAAGGGTTTAAGAGTATGGATACTTGAAGATCAGAAGGTAGTAATTAGCATGAATATGGTTTTCGAGAAGGATATCATGTACAAAGATATCAAACCATAGACATCATCAAGTAACTCTTTGAAAAATTTTCCTCTGTTATCTAATAAGCCTTTTAGTTTTGATATTGCAGGAACATGTAACCAACATAAAGATGTGGCTCAAGGTGGAGCTGTAAGATCAAAGTATTTAAGATCAAAAATTTGGGGGGTGAAGGTGTAGAGGGTCAGGCCAAATAGGATTATCCGATTTCGAGGGACATGCCAAAAAGACAGCTTAAGTAGCCCTTAAAATTTGAAGATTATGAGCTTTATGGTGAAGATGACGAGAATTTTTAGCAGCTTTTACAGGTTTAGATACAGAGGATGGAAGTAAACTTGAACAATCAAGTTTTCAAGAGATTAGGATAGATCCTGACAACGAGTTGTGGTTAGGAGCTACTTATGAAGAGATGGAGTCTTTAAAGAAGAAGAAAAAACTTTGGATTTGGTTGACAGAAAAGCCCATTGGGTGTAAATGAGTATTCAAGAGAAAACAAGGGATGAATGAAGTTGATGGTGTGAGATTCAAAGAAAGATTAGTAGCTAAGGGATACTCTCTTAAGGAGGGTGTACATCAAATAGCCTTTTTGCATGGTTATTTAGATGAGCACATTTATAGGGATATATATATATATATATATATATATATATATATTGATGAGAAGCATCCAGATGAAGTGTGTCTTCTCCAGAGATTCTTGTATGGCCTGAAGCAATCTCCTAGGTAGTGGAATCACTAATTATATGAGTTTATGAAGATCAATGGTTTTTAAAGGAGTGACTACAACAATTGTATTTACTTTAACAAACTTTAGAGTATGTCTACTTATTTCTCTATGTAGATGATGTACCTATAGCCTCTAAAGATAAAAAACATGTGGTGGAGTTGAAGATACTTCTAAGCTTTGAGTTTGATATGAAAGATTTAGGAGAGGCCAAGAAGATTTTGGGTATAGAGATATCGAGAGATAGGCATAAGGGAATATTAACAGTCTCACAGAAAGGGTATTTGGAGAAGGTGTTGGGCAGTTATGATATGGATCAGAGTAAGCTTGTGCTTGCTCCAATGGGTATTCATTTCAAGTTGAAGATTGTAACAGAGAAAGAGGTGGAACTTCAAACGGAGTTCATGAAGAGTGTCCCGTATCAAAATGATGTTGGGATGTAATGTATTTCATGATTAGAACAAGGTCAGGCTTAGCCTTCTCAGCGGGTCTGGTTCGTAGATTCATGAACAAACAGGTTAAATAATATTGCAAGGCTCTGAAATAGGTGTTGAGATACATTAATGGTTCTTTGAAGAAGAAAATGCGCTACACTAAAAAGGGAAAGTTCATCATTGAAGGGGATGTGGATACGGATTATGCGGCATATCTTGAACAGAGGAGACCAATTACGGGTTTATTCTTCACTTCACAGTAATACTATTAGATGGAGGTCGAGTATTCAAAAGGTAGTGACCTTATCCAAAACGGAGTATGAGTACGTTTGTGTGGCTGAAAAGGTTAGCAAATGAACTTGGGGTACAACATGATACTGTGACCATTCGTTGTAACTCACAAAGCTCCATTGCTTTGGCTAAAATTTTTGTGTTTCACGAGAAAACAGAACATTCGACTGTCAAGTTTCACTTTGTTAAAGGATAAGTGAAAGTGCTTCAGGTGGTGAAGATTGTAACTAAATATAACCCAGCAGATATTTTTATTAAGATTCATCCAGTTGGTAAGTAGGATGCATTGAAACCGCTAAGATTTTCTGAAGGCTGATCAAGTTGCTTATCGGCAACAAGCTGGTCAGATTTGCGCAGGCTGAATGAGATTTACGCAGGTTTCTACAAGCGATGCATAGGCAAGTGAAGAGTTTCAACGGATGGGTGACTTTTTCATGAGTCGGAATAGGAATTCAAGATGACTAGATCAAGAGAACAAAGGACAATATGGGAATTTGAAAGATAAGTGTCCTTAGTTCTGAAAATTTCTCTTAAGTACATTGGTGTCTCTGTGTGAGGAACCTAAATAACTAGAGTCCAAATTAGCTAAACTCTTCACACGTGGGAGTAAATGGGAATCACATGTGCGGCTGTTGACTGATTAATCATTTTCTTCAGTCTCTTTCTTTCTTTAGCATTAAGTCTGTGTCTCCTCCTCTCGTCATTTAGGCTAAAAGGTATAGAATTTTGGGTGATGGTGTCACGGGTTGTAGGAAGCGTGTTTTTCGTCGGTCGAAATGACGTGTTGTTTTCAGAGGTGACGACATTACCTTTGCTCTTGCAGTGTTCAACTGGTTTTCTCGGTGAGAAAAAGGAGCTTTGGCTCACTTGCATTTTGTAGTGGAGTAGTCGATTTGATGTGAGGATGACCAGCAAAGGAACTGAAGGAGTTAATAAGATGGAGTAGCGACTTGAACCAGAGCTTAATGGAGTTAAAGAACGAGCAAAGGACCCGTTTGAAGCTGAGAAAGCAGAAGACAAAGATCTACATGTGCCTCTTGGTCCAATGACTCAGTCCAAAGCTGCAAGATTCAAGCAAGTTTAAAAAAACTCTTATACACTATCCAGGGGCAAACTTGAGTATGCTTAGCCAACTACTCTGGTTGTGATTCAAGCTATTTGAGTAAGTCATCAAGAGAGGTGTTGTGACTTGCACTCTTTTTCCCTTCACTTGGTTTTGTTCCAATGGATTTTCCAAGTAAGGTTTTTAATTTAGGTAAGACAACAACACTTAACTAAAATACCTCTTGATGAAATTCAAGCCCAAAATAAGTGATTTATTCTATGCAAAAAGGGGGTGACGAAAATCAGAAGAGAGGAACCAATTTTTATGTTCAAACTTGTATTCAATGTTGTTGGCATTTATAAGGCTTTGTGCATGTACAAACCTTTAAGTCTCTTTCTCTCTCTTTTCTCCTTTATATTTCGTGGCTTCCTCTTGTAGAAAACTCATCAAACATGTTCTTATTCTAAAATTGTTTGGTCAAAAGCTTGTTTAGTGTATTCGGATTATGTCCTTGCATTACAAGCACAATTCTGATAGTCTAAGAGTGATTCCACCCCTATTAGAAGTTTCAAACAAACCATCCTTACATTCTTCTTCAGCGTGTCAACTCGAAAATTCTTGAAGTGATTCCGCAACTTCAGGAAGTTTCATTCAATTCATTCATCAAATCCTTGCATAAGTCATTAAACTTCTGATCATCATCATCACAACCCATGAAGTGCATCAAAGGAATTGATCCTCTCATGTAGGATCATATCAAGTGCTATCAGAGCAAACTTCATGAATAGGTTATGTTCTTCCTTGCCGTTTACAATCTGCAAATTTTCAGACTTCTCGTATTCTAAGATCAAAGTAATTTTAAGCTTGAAAACTTTTAAAAACTTGTTCATTATGATTTAATCTATCTAGATCACGTGTTGTATTTGTTAAAATTGAATAGAACATCACAAAATTAAAGATGAATTAGTGATTCTAAGTGATATTAAGGATTTGTTTTAGTTCTGTTGTGCTTTGTTGGCTATTGTTGTGCTTCTGTGAGCACTTTTACTGGTTCTTTACTTGAATTTGAACATGAACCATGACATGAACAAACACTGATGAAGCATACACCAACAATCCAAACAAACTGTTACTAGATGCTTTAATAGCCAGAATGACTACTTTGATGGATCAAATACTAGAAAACTTCAGAAATGAGATTGAAAAATCTGATATGGGAAGAGCCAGAAGGAGTCCACACCATTCTGCAACTGAAAACTACTTCAATTATACCTGTCGATCTAATGGCTCAAGGAGAAGGAGACATGACAGAGAAGAAAGACATATGCAAGTCATTGATCCTCTTGGTGGCCTTAAACTTCCAAGATCTGTTTTCAGATGTACTGGTGATCTAGAAGAGTATCTAAAATGGGAGAAAAAGATATATTTTATGTTCAACAACAGAGATTACACACAAGAATGCAAACTGAAGTGTGCTCCTATAGAATTTAAAGACTACGCCTTTAGTTAGTGGGATAATTTGATTACAACCAGGAGACATGCAGGAGATTACCCCATTGAAACGTGGAATCAAATGAAGATTATCATGAGAAGAAAGTTCATACTAAACCATTATCACAGAGAGCTGCATTACAAACTCATAACTCTATCTCAAGGAAGTCGTTCAATGGAAGAATACTTTAAAGAGATGGAAACTCTAATGTTGAGAGCTGATATTCAAGAAGACCATAAAGCAACTATGGATAGATTAATGGGAGGGCTGAATATAGTTATTATAGAAATATTAGAGGTTCATCACTATGTGGAATTAGAAGAACTTCTACACAAAGCAATCATGTTTTAGAAACAATTAAAAAGAAAGAGTTACAAGTCTAGTTACGTGCCCAACAAGCAAAACTATCCAAAGGATAAGAATACCAGTTCCTACGGAGATTCTAAGCCATTCTCTAAGCCATTTTATAAGCCAAAGACTGAAGAACAAAGCCTCAAGGGAAAGAAAAAAGCAAGAATTTCCAAAACTAGATATATTCAATGCTTTAAGTGCAAGGGTTTTGGTCATTATTCGAATGAGTGCTCTAACAAGCATGTGATAGTCTTAAGAGACAATGGAGAGTTAGAATCTGAAAATGAGCAGTCCGAAACAGAGTCCTTAGAGGAACAACTAGAGATGCCTATCCAAGGAGAATTACTTGTCACAAGAAGAACTTTAAAATTGCAAACCAAGACTGATGGAGATGAGCAAAGAGAGAATCTATTTCACACTTGCTGTGTTGTTTTCGATAAAGTGTGTAGCCTATTCATTGGTGGAGGAAGTTGTACCAATGTAGTCAGTTAAACCATGGTGGAGAATCTTGGTTTGAAGGTGATGGAACGACCAAAGACTTACAAGCTGCAATGGCTTAATGATCAAGGGGAAATGGAGGTAAAGAACCAATTAATGGTGCCATTATCTATTGAAAAGTATGAAGATGAGATACTATATGATGTGCTACCAATGGATGTTGGTCATATTCTGCTTGGAAGGCCATGACAATCAGATCAGAAAGTGAAAAATGATGGTTTTACCAATCAATATTCCTTTGAATTTAAAGGAAGGAAGACTGTGTTGGTTCCATTAACTCCTCAAGAGGTTCATCAAGATTAGATCATTATGAAAAAGAGTAGAGCACAAGCTGATTCCAAACTCAAACAGCTGGCCAATCTTGTGATTAAGAAGCCAAAGGGAAATCACTTCCCAAACATTCTATTTATTCTTAAAGAATTTTTTAATTTATACTATTCAATGCATGATTTGCCTAGAATGTATTTCCATAAAAGAGCCCTCAAAGATTGCCACCAATCAGAGGCATTGAAAATCAAATCGATTTCATACCAGAAGCCTCTCTTCCAAACAAACCAGTGTATAAAACCAATTATTTGGAAACCAAAGAGCTGCAAGAACTTATGGAGGAAGGACATGTCCGTGAGAGTATGAGCTAATTTGCAGTACCTGTCGTGCACAGTGTTGGCCTTGATAAGAAGCCAAGGAAGCATGTGCTTCCGACCTTCTACAAATTAAGTAAACAATTGGCCATTTTTGTATAAATTTATTTTAGCCCAGTTGATTGAACACTTATACATGGTACTAAGAGGTGGTGGGTTCAACACCTAATAAGTATAATTAGTTTTGGCATATTACATTTTTATTTAGTATATTAGTTTTTAGGCCCAGATTTTCTTTCTAGCTTCCGGCCCATTAATACTCAAGACCGGGCCTGGTCGTGCTTGTACCAAAGAAAAATGTAATTTAGAGGATGTGTGTTGATTGCAAAGCCATCAACAATATCACGGTAAAGTACCGACATCATATACCTAGATTAAATGATATGCTTGATGAATTGCATGGATTTAGCATCTTCTCTAAGGTTGATTTAAAAAGTGAATGTTATCATATTAGGATGAAAGAAGGGGATGAATGAAAAACTGCATTCAAAATTAAACATGGGTTATATGAAAGGTTAGTGATGCCATTTGAGCTAACTAATT
Organism: Anastatica hierochuntica; assembly: GCA_900406275.1. Lineage (NCBI taxonomy): Eukaryota > Viridiplantae > Streptophyta > Magnoliopsida > Brassicales > Brassicaceae > Anastatica > Anastatica hierochuntica. The sequence goes on along the minus strand of OVAN01006900.1, from coordinate 3,954 downwards.
CACCTAGCACTTTCATGAGACTAATGAACCATTGTTCTTAGAGCTTTCATAGGTCATTTTGTAGTAGTCTACTTTGATGACATTCTGGTTTATAGTACGGACTTGGATGAGCATGTCGAGCATCTTAGATAAGTCTTATAAGTGCTTAGGAATGAAACCGTGTATGCTAACTTAAAGAAATGCACTTTTGGAACAAATAGCCTTGTCTTTTTAGGATTTTTTGTGAGTGCAGGTGGAATTAAGGTTGATGAAGAAAAGATCAAGGCAATTAAAGAGTGGTCAAGTCCAAAAACAGTCAGTGAAGTAAGAAGCTTTCATGGCCTAGCTGGACTCTATCAAATATTTGTCAAAGATTTCAGCACTTTGTTCGTACCACTTACTAAAGTAGTGAAGAAAAACGTTGGATTCAAGTCGGAACAAGCTCAGGAGGAAGCATTCCAAGTTTTGAAAGAAAAACTCACCAATTCACCAGTTCTTTCTCTCCCTCATTTTGCTAAAACTTTTGAAATAGAGTGTGATGCATCTAGTGTTGGTATAGGTGATGTTCTTATGCAGGAGAAGAAGCCAACTGCATTCTTTAGTGAAAATCTTGGAGGATCCACACTCAATTATCCAACATATGATAAAAAAAAAAACTTTATGCACTTGTGAGAGCTTTGCAAACATGGCAGCAGTAACTGTGGCCTACGGAGTTTGTTATACATATTGATCATGAATCATTTAAGCATCTAAAATGCCAACAGAAACTGAACAAGAGACATGCTAGATGGATTGAGTTCATTGAAACATTCCCATATGTGATCAAATACAAAAAAGGTAAAAAAAAATGTTGTTGCTGATGCATTATCTATAAGGTATGTTCTTTTAACTACGTCTGAGACCAAGTTACTTGGATTTGAGCAAATCAAGACTTTATACACCGGTGATTCTGATTTTAAGGATATATATGCTTCTTGTGAGAAGTTTGGAAGTGGTAAATACTTTAAAATTGATGGATTTCTCTTCTTTGAAAATCGACTATGTTTGCCTAACTCTTCTTTAAGATAGTTTTTTATCAAGGAAACTCATGCACGTAGTCTTATGTGTCATTTTGGCGTGGTTAAGACACTAAGTGCGATGCAAGAGCATTTCTTTTGGCCACATATGAAAAGAGATGTAGAGAAAGCTTGTGAAAGATGCGTTACTTGTAAGCAAGCTAAATCCAAAATCCAAACCCACAAATTGTACAATCCTTTACCCATTCCTTTGCATCCATGGCATGATATGTCGATGGGTTTGTTGTTGGATTACCTAGAACTAAAACTGAAAAAGATTCAGTGTTTGTAGTTGTTGATAGGTTTTCTAAAATGATTCACTTTATACCTTGTCATAAAACTTATGATGTCTTGAATGTTGTTGGATTGTTCTTTAGAGAGATTTTTAGGTCACATGGCATGCTTAGGAAAATAGTTTCTGATAGAGACACTAAGTTACTTATTTTCTTTTGGAAAACACTTTGGTATAAGGTAAGAACTAAGTTGTGTTTCTCTACAACTTGTCATCCACAATCTGATGGACAAACAGAAGTTGTGAATAGAATTTTGTCTTCCTTGTTACGTGCATTAATTAAAAAGAATCTAAAAATTTGGGAAGAATGTTTGCCACATGTTGAATTTGCTTATAATCATGCTAAACATTTTTCATCAAAGTTTTCTCCATTTGAAATTGTTTATGGTTTCAATCCTTTATCACCTTTGGATCTAAGGACCTGTGAGTGAAAGAGCTAGTTTAGATGGGAAAAAGAAAGTTGAACATGTTAAGCAAATTCATGAGAAGTCTAGGACAAATTTGGAGAACAAAACCAAGCTTTATACTAAGCATGCTAAAAAAGACAGAAAAGAGATGATCTTTGAAGAAGGATATTTAGTTTGGACACATCTAAGAAATGAGAGGTTTCCCAATGAAAGGGAGTCTAAGCTTATGCCTAAAATCGATGGTTCTTTCTAAATCATCATGAAACTCAACAACAACGTGTAGCAGCTGGATTTCAAGGATAAGTATAATGTAAGCTCAAGCTTCAATATAATTGATCTAATTCCGTTTTGTGTAGAGAAAGCATATTTGAGGTCAAATCCTTTTTAAATGGGAGAGGATGATGTGATCATGACCATAAAAGGAACTGAAGGAGTTAAGGAGATGGAGCAGCAGCTTGAACCAGTGTTTACTGGAGTTAAAGAAGGAGCAAAGGACCCGTTTGAAACTGAGGAAGCAGAAGACAAAGATCAACATGCGACTCTTGGTCCAATGACTCGGTTCAAGGCTGCAAGATTCAAGGAAACTTTACAACAACTCTTATACAATATCGAGGGTAGACTTGAGTATGCTTATCCAACTACTCTTGTTGTGATTCAACCTACTTGAGTAAGTCATCAAGAGAGGTGTTGTGACTTACACTCTTTTTCCCTTCACTTGGTTTTGTCCCAATGGGTTCTCCAAGTAAGATCTTTATCGAGGTAAGACCACAACATTTAAATAAAATATCTCTTGATGAATTCAAGCCCAAAATAAGTGATTTATTATATGTACAAAGGGGGTAACGAAAATCAAAAGAGAGGAGCCAGTTTTTATGTTCAAATTGTATTTAATACTGCTGAAATTTTCAAGGCTTTATGTATGTACAAGACTTTAAGTCTCTTTCTCTCTCTTTCTTCTTTATATTTCACGGCTTCCTCTTGTAGAAAACTCATCAAACATTTTCTTATTCTAAAACTTTCTCTTGAAAACAGTTTGATCAAAAGCTTGCTAAGTGTATACGAATTATGTCCTTACATTATAAGCACAATTATGATAGTCTAAGAGTGATTAGTTTCAAACAATCCATCCTTACACTCTTCTTCAGCGTGTAAACTCAGAAAGTCTTGAAATGATTCCGCAACTTCAGGAAGTTTCATTCGATTCATTCATCCAATCCTTGCACGAGTCATTAAACTTATGATCATCATTATCACAACCCATGAAGTGCATCAAGGGACTTGATCCTCTCATATATGATCATATCACGATTGGCTAAACGGGTTCTTCTTTGTCTGCTCAGGTTGTTAGGTTCGGTGTACTCGTGGCTTCTAAGTTAGAAACAATATAATGAGTTATGATGGCTCGTTGCTTTTCCTNATATCTCTCTCTCTCTCTCTCTCTCTCTCTCTCTCTCTCTCTCTCTCTCTCTCTCTCTCTCTCTCTCTCTTTCTGTCATCCCCAGTAACAACGGCTTCACAATCAACTTTTTTTTCCTCTCGTTATATGTCTTCTTTAGAGCTTTTGTGATGTTAAAATTTTTAACCAATGTCTTAGATATCTTTTAATATGTTTGTAAGTGTTAAAATGTTCATGTTCGGCTTCGAGGTTCACTTATAAACTCATTTGCTTCTAGGTCTCAAAAGGTTGCTATTTATGTCGGCTTAGATTTGTATCGATGTGTACTTTCGGTTTTAATAAAACTTTTCAGATGACAAAAATATGTATTGATTTTCTTAATAATTGTCGTATATTCTTTACATATTTTTAAATCATTTCGATATAATCTTGCGAGCAAGAAAGTACTTTTTCATATTTTGTATTTGTAAACAATGCATGACCCATAATACTGTGTACGACATTACCTTTTGATGTTATCATATTTTCTCGCTTTAGGACTAGACTTTAGATGCATTTTCATATCATTAAGTGTTTCATTTAGAGTTTTTAAGACTAGTTCTTAGTCATTTTAGTGTTTCGTGTCTAGAGTCCTTAGGATTGTATATTCTTCTCTTCTTTCACCATTTTCAGGTTGCCTTGGATCAAAAACGGGAGAACAAACGCGATCAAACGGAGCCTCAAGTCGCAAAAAGATGGAGAACCACATTCAGACAGATACGGAGCACAAATACTGACCCACGCGTGTAATGCGCAGGTCGGTATTCAAATACCGAGCCACCAATA
>OVAN01006899.1:0-20498 GCA_900406275.1 Anastatica hierochuntica | reverse complement strand
ACCTTCATCCCTTCGGGGAACTTCATCTTTTCGGGGAATTTCATCCCTTCGGGGACTTTTATCCCTTCGGGGACTTTTATCCCTTCGGGGACCCGTAACCTATCGAAAGAGATCTTTGTCTCTCTAGAGATGGCTTTTGTCCTAACCGAATTATTCCCTTGGGTGTTGGTTCGTACGGAATCGGTGGAGACTACGGTGAGCATTATGATGCTACCCGAGGTTATGGGTTCTGTTCAAAAGTCACTTTTAAAGTTGACAAATCCTAGTTCGTTTGATGAAATTGAATTGAGATCTGCTTTATTCACGAGTTCGCTTGAGTTGGACCGTCTCAACAAGTGTCCCGACATTCCATCAAGTTTCTTTAAGCTTGTGTCGCTATCTATAATTTGTAATGCTTATTTCCATGTTGTGGTGATTATCTTTTTGGTTTGGGCTATGAGGCATCCCAGCTTTTCCTTTGTAATCGTTTAACTTTGAAATGAAGAAAATGTTTGAACAAAAAAAAAAAAAAGAAAAAGAAAAGTAAAGTCACTTATCTAGAACATCACAAGACTATATATAATCACATAGTAAACTATGTCTGTCGTATAACGTCATTTATTACAAGCCATATTGATAATTTGAGTATTACTATTTGCCAAGAAGATTTAATTTCTTCTTAACCTTGCAGCCAAGGCTAGAAATGAAGCAATAAGCTCTGAGAGACAGCATAACGAACACAAACCAAGATTCTTGATTGAAGGTATTACCTTGGAAACTGCCAACCAATCCCTTACGACGTCGTTAATAATCTCAATATAGGAAGTTATTAGCTTTTTTTTTTTGACACCAAAGGCTCTTCTATTACTCAAGAAACTTGAGGTGGTGCAGCAAGCCACACCGGAATAGAACAACCCACAAACGAAAAGATAGAAGTTTGTAATCTAGCTAACCTAGCTAACCTATCTGCTTCTGAAATCAAACGCCGTGGAACGTAAGTAAGCTTGAAGGATGGAAAATACGTCTTCGCCCTCTCAAACTCTTGTAGCTGCGTCGCAAAGGCTGGCCACTCATCAGGCTTTTCAATCATACTCAACACATCCAAGCTGTCTACACCGAAATCCTGGACCTCCGAATGAGCCGTCACGCTCTGCATTGCCCAAATCAAAGCTTCAATCTCCGCATGTAGAGGGGACAGTCTTCGAAATTGATTGCAGGATCCCATAAGGGTGCAATCTCTAGCGTCTCCAATCAGAGCCCATCCCCGCCCGCTATGAATGTCTGACATCTTCCAGGACCCGTCCACCAAGCAAATGTTACGCAAACATAAGGTTTGCGTAGCTGAATCCTGAACTGGCGCCGAGACCATCGAATCACGACTCGCCTCCCACGCACGCCATTCAGATATAGCACGGCTAATAAGATCTGGAGCATCCCGTGTAATCCCCTGAAACAGCCTCTCATTCCGTGCCTTCCAGATGAACCACAATATCCAAGGATAGGAGTCATGCTCTTCCCGAGGCAGGCTCCTCGTCGGCCAGAACAGGTAAGCCAAGCTACTATACACGCTGGAGGTTGGAAACACTCCTGGCTGTAAAAGTGAAGGAACCAAGGCCCAAACCTGAATCGCTAAAGGACACTCAAAAAAAGCATGAAAAATGGACTCCTCGGGAGCTCCACAGTGTGGACAAAGATCCACACAAACCATCCCGCGCTGCACTAGATTCTTAGTCACAGCCAGGTAGCCAGATACCATCTGCCACAGAAGGTGACGCATCTTGTGTGGGGCATCTACCGTCCAAGCAAAACTCTTCAGAGCATTGAGACTCGGTTGTTCAGCTCCCACCTCCTCTGAGGATAACGCATTCGCAACCTTATAGCCCGACCGTACTGTATACAGCCCAGATTTAGTGAACTGCCAGCAAAACTCATCCCTGTGGAAAGATCTCACAATCGGTAGACTCCTTATGATCAAAATATCCTCAGAATCCACAAACTGCTCCAGCTTCTGGATATCCCACTGCTTCGAGTCCCTATCAATGAAATCACTGACGACCATCAACGGATGGACGATTGGAACCCGCGCCCTAGCAGGCCTAGCAGGGCTCGTCGGGATCCAAGGATCCTTCCACATACTGGTATTAAGACCATAAAAAATCTTCTTACACAATCCACGTAGAAGCAGATTCTTCGAAGCTAAAGTGCTCCTCCATCCATAAGATGGTCGATCCGTCTTCGGGGCTTGAAGCGGAGAAGAGAACTTGTAGTACCGGCCCTTAAGGATCCTCGCAAGAAGGTAATTCGGGAATCTAATGAGACGCCACAACTGTTTGGCCAAAAGAGCCAAATTAAACTCATGAAGCGTACGGAAACCTAAGCCTCCATCCTCCTTTGAAGCACATAACTTATCCCAAGTCGCCCAATGAATTCCCCGTTGAGGAGGGTCCGAACTCCACCAATATCGCGCTATCGCACTCGTAAGCTGATCACATGTGTCAAGGGGCAGTAAGAAACTTGACATGACATACGCCGGCAAAGCCAAAGCAACAGCTTTGATCAGGACCTCCTTGCCCCCCTTGGACAGCCACTTCGATGACCACATATTCACACGGCTTTGCAATCGATCCCTAATGAAGGCAAAGACCTTACACTTAGAGTCGCTTAGATCTTTCGGGATACCTAAGTAGGTTCCCATCCCTCCGTCTGTCTGGATCCCCAAGATTGTCTTCAACTCCTGTCGGATAGTGTTAGGAATCCTCTTCCCAAACAGAAGCGAAGACTTTTCTAGGTTAACCCGCTGTCCCAAAGCCTGCCCATACACCTCTAGAATCCTCATTATCTCCAAACATTCCCGGGGGTCCGCCTTACAAAAAAAGAGGCTGTCGTCTGCAAACAGAAGGTGGGACACTGGAGGACTAGCTCTCGCTACTCGCATACCGATTATGCGTCCCATCCACTCCGCCTCTCTTAGAAGGCCAATGATCACTTCCGTACACATTATGAAGATAAAAGGAGACAAAGGGTCCCCTTGTCTCAAACCACGCGCAGGCACAATATGACCTCGCGGTTGGCCGTTAATCAAAACTCGGTAGGAGACCGACCGAACACACTGCATAATCCAGCCAACCCATCTATCCGCAAAACCCATCTTCCGCATCACAGCCTCGACAAAATCCCATTCCACGCGGTCGTAGGCTTTACTCATATCTGACTTGATGGCTAAGCGATTGGCTTGGGCTGCCGGGTTCGTTCGGAGACCATGAAACATCTCCTGGGCCACCAAAATGTTATCCGTAATCAGCCGACCAGCGACAAAGGCCGACTGGGTCTCCGAGATAATGTAAGGTAAGACTCGCTTCAGTCTTTGGCATAAGATCTTCGATATTATCTTGTAAGAGACATTACAGAGACTTCTCGGTCGAAAATCCTTCATCTCCATCGGCGTCTCTTTCTTCGGTATAAGACAAATGTTTGTTTCATTTAAACCAGGCACAATGGTACCTTCCGCCAAAAAGCTGTTGACCATACGAATCACATCTTACTTTACCGTCTCCCAAAAATGCTGGTAAAAAAGCGCAGTCATCCCATCTGGACCCAGGGCTTTTTCCGGATGCATAGCAAATAACGCCTTTTTGACCTCCTCTTCTGTCACCGGTCGCGTCAGATCATCATTCATCGCCGTAGTAATCGTGTTTGGAATGACGTCCAAAACCCCAACAATATTTAGTTGTCCAGATGTCTGGAACAAATCACGAAAATAGCTTGTGGCAATGACCACAATTCCTTCGTCCTGATCAACCGTCTTACCACCCTCGTTTTTGAGGCGGAAAATTTTATTACGAGATCTTCGTTGCTTCGTGGTCGCATGGAAAAAGCTCGTATTTCGATCCCCTTCCTTACGCCACAACGCTCTACTCTTTTGCTTCCAAAAGATCTCCTCACTCCTCAAAGCCTCATGTAATTCGGCCGTGGCGGATGCTATTTCCTCCGACGAAGCAGCGTCTGTCGCATGCATATTGTCTACTCTATCTTTGAGCTCTTCAATATTTCGCGTCTCAGCCAACCGTTCGTTCTTACTCCAGGAAGCAATGGCCTACCTGCAAGAACTAATCTTTGCCCGAATGTCTATCCGTTGGGGCATTGCATTCCAGCCATTTTTAACGAGGTCCACAAAACCCTCCTTCTTGATCAGGCGTTTATCAAAACGAAAGGCCTTCCGCAAGTGCAGAGGCCGTGAGAGGATGTTCGCCAAAACTGGCCTATGGTCAGATCCCCACATCCTCAGGTATTGAACAGTGGAATGTGTGAACCGCTCGTGCCAGTCCACATTACCTAGAGCTCGGTCTAGACGACATTGCACACGAGTACGATTATTCCCTCTATTTCCCACCCATGACATATGGTTCCCGGTGTAGGGAAATTCCTTCATCCCACAGTCTTGTATCATTTGACGAAAGGGCAGAAAAGACGACTCTGGGCGTACTCGTCCCCCTTGTTTCTCATCGTTACTAACAATCTCATTAAAATCTCCCATCATAAACCATGGCCCATCGCGATCTAGTGAGATGTTAGCCAGTTTATCCCAAACTAATTGTCGACGATCTTGGACTGGGTCTTCGTAAACGAAAGTAATAAAAACTTTAAAACCATCAAAAGTAGCTTCAGCGTCCAACATACGGTTGTCCAAAAATAAAATAACAACATCAAAATCATTCATTGAAAATAAAGCTAAACCACCACTCGAGCCAATGGGCTCAACGGTGTCTAAACGATCGTAACCAAGTTTGCGTTGCTGAGTGAGTAGCACATCGCGTTTATTCTTTTCTCCGACAGGAATAGTAAACCAGGATGATACTTTTTATGTATCTCCTCTAGGCGTCGAACTGTGAGGTCATTCCCAATTCCCCCGACAGTTCCAACCCAAAATCCTCATTGATTCTTACTGGATGGGTTCTGGGACCCCACCAGACCAGTTTTGCCCGAAGATTCATGCCGCCTGTCAGTCTTAGAACCTCTGCTCGAAGGAAACAAGCTGTGAGCAACTCGGTCCCTCCTAGAGCTTGGACCCGTAACGGCGTGGTCTCGTTTCCGCGGAGATCCCCGACGGAGGATTTGTTCCTTTTTCCCATGAATTGCTAAAAGAGGTCTACTTTGCATCGCCCTCCCCGGTGAACTATTCCTTTTGTGTTTCTTTAAACTAGGCTCCTTACTCTTCAGTTCATCCTTTCGTGCCACCACTATGTGTTTGTCCTTACGAGAAGAAGAGACAATTGCTTTAGAAGAAGATGCCTCGTGCGCCTGGCTTGTTTTGTGTATAACCTTCAGTTTTGCCTTCTCAGCTTGTACCCAATCCTCTCCAAGTAAATCATCATCATCATCCACAGCACCATCCGCCACCGTTTTTGCTTGCTCCTTAGTTCCGATCTTCTCCTTGGATTTGTGACCTTCGGCACCCCTCTGAGCATAATTATGACCAACAGCAGGGTCTATCTTTCGTGTGACATTGATCTCCTGCGTATTCGACCCCCCATGAGTAGATCCACCATCAGCTTTACGAGCCAAGGACGAACTGCCAGGAACCAAAGGGTCCCCTTGACATTGCAACTCCCTTTGGACCAATCTCCCTATCTTAACATACTCTCTTCTCCTGCCAGAGTTGCGTTGCGCCTCCATGTCGCGTCCGTATCTCCGAGAAGAGCTCCTATGATAGTCTGTTCCCACAGCAGCTACCTGTTGCCTTGAAAGCTTATCAGAATGCCGCGCATGTGAAGACATAGAACGCCCCAAGCTAAGGCTTGGTTTCTCTTCCGATGAAGCATTCTGCCCGTGGCGATACACCCTAGCACGATAGCTCTCATGTCGTGAGCTCGAGACATAGTCTCTGCCCCTCTTGACAGGCTGCCTCTGGTTGTGACTATCTGTGTTTCCCAGCCTTCTTGTTGAAACATCAGCTGTTGCGTACATGTCACATTTTATGCCTCTGCTTCCAAGGCTCACTGCCGTGTTGGTCTGTTGCTCAGTAGCGTTTCTGGAACCACCCGCCAGCTCTCTACTCCCATGAATAGAACCACCAGTACCACCTTCCAGCTTTGGCTGTAGCCGTGAGAATACCCCAGTCTTAGCCGCAGGTTGTGGACCAATCATACCCCAGCCACCCGTGATCTCATTAGCATCACAATGGCTCCGCTCATGTGACATAAGGCCACAGCTTGCGCAAAACTTGAATAGTCTATCATACTGCAGCTTCACAGTCACCATCTCACCTTTGTCATTGATCAACTTCCTGGAAAAGCGCAGTGGACGCCGACTGTCAAGTGTTACACGAATCCGAGCATCTACTTCATTGATTTCATGCACAAAGCCAAGCTATTCACCAATAGATGTCATCGTTTCCTTGGACCAGAACTGGATCGGAATCCCTGTTATCTCAATCGAAAGTGTCGTTTCCCAAGGGTAATCGTCATGAACCACCGGCTCCCAACACACAAGGATAAACATCCAATAATTATAGTGAAAAGGTCCTTTGTCAAGAACACTCTTCAAATCTTCTTCAGTATCAAAATTGAACAGGAAACAGTCATTCCCCAAGTTGTTCGCCGTAATCCGCCCATCTAAACCCCACTGTTGAGGCATATACGCTATGAGCTTGTCGACATCTTGTTTCTTTGGGTTAAGAACTCGTCCCATAAGAGTTAAGCCATACTCTTGAACAAGTTGCGTTGTGTCCTGTGGCGGGATTAGGATCGGCTCATCGTCCTCATCATACGCCATTGGTCTCTTCCCTCGAATCTTCTCCATCGGAAAAAACAGAGCTCTCCCAAAACAGAGCTCTCCCAAAACAGAGAGCTTTTGATATCGAGAGAGGATGATGAAACCCGATGTAACATAACAGCACACCTCACCACCAATCCGTAAAAGACGATAGTAGATGTGGCAGGATTCTTCAATAAAAAAAACAAAAGAAAACAAAAAGATTCTTCAAAGGAAGAATCACCAAACCGTGAAACCACAAGCCTTTCTCTCACGTGAGAGCCTTCGAAGCACTCGTCGCAGAGACTCGCCGTGATCCCAGCAATGAACTCAGCCGATCTATGCCTCGATCGCCATCGCCGCCGCCAGAGCAAAACCTCGTGTTAATTCAATAATGTTAGGTGTGTTATTAGCTCCTTTTCTTTCGAGTGTTTTGCAGTATTTTTTTCTGTATTTTAATTCTTCTTCATATCTATGAGTTAGAGTTCTTGCTTATAGTTTCTTTTCTTTTTTTTTTTCCGGGTTGCTACAGTTCCAGATGATAACATTTACCATCTTTATTTAGTAATTATAAAATGTATTCTTAACGTAAAGTCGTGTTTAAAACTGTAAAGTATTGTTCCACAAAATCTTTGTTCTCTCTAAATCATGAGAGGGCCATGCCTGCATTTTTGAACCAAAATAGAAGTTAAAATTTTTGCACTTTTTTGAGATTCATGTATTTATGACATGTATTGTGTATTGTGAAGCTATTCGCATGGTGTTGAACAGAGAAACTTACAATTATTACAAATTAATGAAATCACGATTAACTATTACTTATTTAGAGGAACAAATAACACATGGAGTAGTTGTTCAAAACTATATTTCTATATATTTATGTAAAATTAGATTCTATTTTCCTTTTTTTTTGAAAAAAATTAAAAACTTTTTCATTACTGCTATCAAATTTTACAAAGTAACACACAATTTATTCACTAGCTTTAAAATAATAAAAAATATGACATGTATATTAAAAAGTTGCAAATATTTTTGGTTAAGAAAAATTTACAAAAAAGTTCATGCATAGTTATTTATAAAATTATACTAACTAACTAATGTAAAAAAAGTCAACAAAAATATCTAAATGTGCATGTAAAAACCGCGTCTGAGTAGATATTTTCAAAGCAAAATTGAACTACAAAACCTACTAAATAAAAATTCACATCTTATTAATAACATAGAAACACGTAAATAAAATAATATATGCATCACATAAAGAGTTCAACTGTTATAACTGAAAAATGATATCTTTGGTATATGAAAAAGAGATTAAAAATTTAATGAAATCAAAATTATTATTTAGTTAGAAAAATAAATTTCTCATCAAAAAATATTCAGGTTTTTATATATTAACAGAAATCAGATTCTTCTTTTTCTCTAAATATAAAAACATGTTATAAAATATTTCAAAAATTTTCAAAAGTATCACACAATTCAAGTATTTTAATTTAAGAAATATTTTTGAAGATAAACTCATATGTAATTATTCTTAACGAAAAACACTACAAAAATATTACCAACCACATTTGAAAATTTCAACTTATAAAAAAGTACAAATTATTAATTCAAGAATATTTCATCCTTTTGGTTTTATTTTCCCTTTAACGACTCTAAAAAATTCATTCGATAATATAATGCTTCTCTCTTAACTATGAAAAAATAGAGAAAAATAACAACATCCTACTCATGTGGCATTCTATTGTTGTGCTTGTTGGACATAGAAAACCCTATTTGACAATATTTCTGAAAATAAAAAGAAAACTGAAATTTAATACCAACTCAGATTTTCTAACACGTGTACATAGATTAAATCAAAACAAGAGTGAAAAAATATCGATGCGATGACTTATTATCCGACTAGCACTAACAGTGAAACCTAACCACTAAAAATTATATTTTTCGCTGAAAACGTATTGAAAGGATGATGATGTCTTTTACACAAAACTAAGAATGATTTGTTTAGATTAGTTGGTGTAGAAACTAGAAAAAATATAATCATCTCAAACTTACAAAACATCTACCGTCTGGTAAAAACATAAGCTTTAGTAAAAGAAGAAGAAATTTGAAGATACACAAAGGATCATATTGATTCACACAAATAACAACAAAAAAACCTACGTATGGAAGATCTATAAAAATTTAGTCATTCATCACTTTATGAAAATCGACAAACAAACAAAAATTACAGATAAATTAAAATCCAACACACACGTACACATGCACACACGCACACATACGCACGCACACGCGCACACACGCGCACGCACACGCGCGCACACACCGTGCACACACACGCACACACACATGCACGCACACACGCACTCACGCACGCACTCACGCACGCACGCACGCACTTACGCACGCACTTGCACACTTATGCACGCACGCACGCGCGCACGCGCATGCGCACGCACACGCACACGCACTCGCACACCCGCACGCACACACACACATATTTATATGTAATCTATCCTTTTTGTTTAAATGGATCTTTTATCATTTAGTGAGAGGTTCTATAAAATTGAAAAAAAGTTACAACATTCTATGTATTAAAAAATATGTATTAAAAACATGGTAGAAATTTAAATATAATAATCTTACCAATGAAACCGAATATTCATGTGCTCTATAAATAATTTATATGAACAATAATTTGTGCATAGCGTGGATCACACGTCTTAGTATATATAATTATATGTTTGTTTCTTTTTCGGCATATATAATTTATATGTGTAATTGTTTTGACATGTGGGAAACAATAGGAGATAAGACCCACTTTAACACATAAGACCTAAATATTATGTATCAAATCGATAGAAAATAGTATTAATAAGTTAAATTAAAATAATAATTCTCTACTTAAAAAGAGAAAAGAACAGTTGATAAAAAAAAAAGAACAACGCTTCTCGGTCGTCTCATTTTCTTCGTATCCTGTGGGAATCTAGATTTTTATGGAAACTAGAAAGCCAAAAGTCTATGAAACACCCAATTCTTTATTGTTTCTATAAAACACTCAATTCTTTATTTTTCAGTTTTCTTCAGTATTTTACAAAATCTAATCATAAGAAATTGAAACTCTTTCACTCTTTTCTTTGTTGTCTCACTATCATAGTAAGTGGAATTAGAAACCTAACAAGTCTTTCATGATTATGCCCACTGAATTTTGATCTATTGAGAATTTTTTATTCTTGTTTGGATTTTTCTGGGATTTTTGGTTATCCTTTGGATGTATATAGAAAATCTAAGTCAAATTAGTTTCTTGTGGATGCAATTTTCCAATTTTTCTTCATAACAATTATTAAGTTTTGATGATGCTGATTATCAATTTTTCTAGGGCAAATTAGATGTTTCTAGATTTTCTCTCGTTTTTGGAGAACGTAAATGTCATATTTCTAACTTGACCACTAAATTTCTTTGTAGACAAAAGATAAAGAAAAGTCAAGAGATATTGAGAAGACTGATCAAAATCCAGATTCTGTTGCACCGAAGCCAAATGTTTAAAGGAACAAATCCCCTGCATGGTATCACTTTGTTAAGAAGGAATCATGACTTAAAGTTGTATGTAATCACTGTTCTACGTTGATTGCATGTCGAACTGAATCTGGTCAAACAACTAGTGCAATGCTCAATCACCTGAAAAGATGCAAGCCTTATTTAAATCTTGGAGTTAATAAAGAGGCAGAAGAAATTCGAGGCAAACAGTTGAAACATGCAACTCTATTTCATTGCAGCGGAGCTGTTAATGGTAAGAATGTTGTTCCTTCATTCCTCGCATGGAATAAGGACGATTGTCGCCTTGCTTTGGTTAGGATGATTATAAAAGATGAACTACCTTTTAGATTTGTGGAGAGAGAGGGTTTTCAGGAATTTGTTAGGGTGTTGCAGCCACGTTTTACGATTCCTTCACGTATAACTGTGACAAGAGATAGTTATGTTTTGTTTGAGGAAGAAAGAGATCATCTACGTAATTGGTTTAAAAAATATTCAAGAAGTGTTAGTCTCACCACAGACTCATGGACTTCTTGTCAGAATTTGGGCTATACATGTTCGATTGCTCACTTCATAGATTGTGATTGGAAACTACACACGAAGATACTAAAATTTTGCCAAGTTACAGGTCATTCCGAAGAAATGATTGGAATAACTGTTGAGAAGTGTTTGTAGTTTTGGGGAATTGGGAAAGTTTTTTCAATTACAGTGGATAGTGCAAGTTCAAATGATTTAGGAGTGCGTTATTTACGACACAATCTTAAATCAAGAGCAGGTTGTATGTTAGATGGAGAGTTTCTTCATATACGGTGTGGCGCTCATATATTAGGCTTGATTGTTAAAGACGGTTTAAATGAGGTATAAGCTGCTGTTAATCGGATTTGTTTGACTATTCGTTATGTCAGATCTTCTCCAGACAAGATGCTCAAGTTTAAGGAGTATTTGAAACAAATGAAGTTTCTTACTAACTCTTGTATTTGCTTGGATATGGAAACCAGATGGAACTCAACCTATTTAATGTTGGATTATGCCCTTAAGGTAAGGAAAGCTTTTGATATGTTGGAATTAAAAGATAAAGTCTATAGAGCTGAAATGGTTGCTGATTTTTCGAGTGATAAGGATTGGTCTTATGTTGAGGGTCTTATTCCATTCTTGCATTCATTTTATGATATAACTGTGAAGATATCAGGATCTCTTTACATCACATCGAATGTTTACATGAAAGAGATCTTTGGTTTGTCTTTCCTTATAATGAAGATGGGTGTGGATGAGACAAAATCCATAAGGGATATGTCCGACAAGATGAGGGAAAAATATGATAATATTGGAGAAACTTTGATAACATGAACATGGTTATCGTTCTTGCAACTATACTTGATCCTAGGTACAAGATGCAGTGGGTTAAATGGTTGCTTGGTGAAATCCACTTGGAACAAGAAGCTGCCTGTTTATTGACAAAGAACAATGATGCTTTAGAGAAGTTGTTTAAGTACTATAAGACCATCATTCCTGAGAGTTTGGTATCTTCTAGCAAAAGAGATGAAAATGTTGGTGAAGCTAATGTTGAAGATATTAGGAAGATTGGTTCGTGGATGACATCGATGTACAAGAAACACAAGATAAGTAAAGGACATGCACAACTTGAATTGGAATTGTAAAGATATTTGATGGATGATTGTGAAGATGATGAGGATGATAGTTTTGATATTTTTATATTGGTGGAAGACTACAAGATCAAAATATAAGATTCTCTCTTTGATGGCAAGAGATGTTGTTGCAGTTCCTGTGTCCACGGTTGCATCTGAACCTGCCTTTAGTGTGGGAGCTCGTGTGCTTGATTCTTTTCGTAGTTCATTGAACCCAACTTTGGTTGAAGCTCTCATTTGCACTCAAGATTGGATTCAACGTGAGAATCAACCTCTTCTTGTGGAAGAAACAATGGATGATATATTATAACTAGAATTTGGTATGATTTATTCTTGATATTTATCTCTCTATTAATTTTACTTTGGTTTATTGTGATATAACTCTGATTAATTTCCACTTCTTAACTATTTTTAGAGATGAAATCGCAAGACATTACATCTGGTCCTATTACCAATGATGATTGATTCTAGATTTAGGTTTGGTTAATAACTTTACAAAGTTTAAATTTGGTTTTGAAGTTGTGTGTTTTGCTCTTGACTTGAATCTGTTTTATGTGTGAAGGATTGAAACAGATATTTGGCTTTTAGTAAAAGTTTCTGGCTTTAGATCAATGACTTGGAAAATCTATTAGGAGAAGTTATTAAATTGCTTGGTACTTGTGTTAATTTGATGACGTTTTTCATTATGTTTGTGATCATTGATATTAATTGGGTTTAGCTTTTTATAACTTATTTTGACGGTCTGTTTGAAAACAATTTATTTTTATGACATATTTATCAAGTCCCCGGTATTTATATAATATTGTGAACTTTTGAATATTTTTAACGGATCAAACTGGATAACTGGAAAATATGTAAAAAAATTTCGGATATCCGAAAATT
The DNA here is from genome assembly GCA_900406275.1 of Anastatica hierochuntica. Classification (NCBI taxonomy): domain Eukaryota; kingdom Viridiplantae; phylum Streptophyta; class Magnoliopsida; order Brassicales; family Brassicaceae; genus Anastatica; species Anastatica hierochuntica. The sequence goes on along the minus strand of OVAN01006899.1, from coordinate 7,710 downwards.
TCCGGATCAAAGCGGATCAAAAAAATCATATATTCAGTCAGAGTAAAGCGGGTTACAAATACTTTCTTTTTTTTCAGATATCCGCTCCGTGCCCAAGCCTAACTGGAATGACTATTCGAGACAGATTATGCCTACGGAAGAATATACATGTTTCGGTTGAGCTGATTAGTTAAGCTAGTGGGTGAGCTAACTGGAGCTGACTGATTAGACAGGTTGGTCAGATTCAGACAAGGATGGTCTAATCTAATTAAGCTAATCAATTCAGAAATGGTGGTTCTGTTTGTCAGATCCTGACATGGTTGGTCAGATTCAGACAAGGCACTTAAGTCTGTCTGGAAAAGGACAAGGCAATTGGCTGGACTTAGCCATTTTTCGTAGTAAGAATTGGCGGGAGCGATTACTTGATGGTTTTCATGCGGAATTTATATTTCGCCATGGAAAAGAGCGAGAACGGTTATTCCTAAATAGAAATGCGCCTGAACGGTTACCAAGGCGGCTTCTCGAGCCAAAACACAGTGTTTGTATTTAATTATTAAAAAAGGGTTGTTGCTTTCATCCTCCACGAAAAATAGAGAGAATTCAAAAAGAAAGTGCAATTCAGAGATATTTGGCCAAGAGAGAGAGATTCCCCCGACTGAGCCGTTGTTCGCCTGAATCAAGAGACTGATTCGACCGTGTTTGTGACTGATCTGATTGCTAGGGCGACAAAAGGTGTCAGAAATCGATCAAAAAAATCCTTAGGCTAATGTGAGTTTTTGAATGTAGTCATACTTAGGTTATGTGAAGGCTGAAAGGCCGTGAATGCTTGTCTGTTGGCCAATGGTTGAATGTTCACTAATTAAATGGTCGATGACTGAGTAAATTATGTTACAATGGTCGTTGGCCGAGTTCAATGTTTATGCTAATGATTTAAACGAGAACTAACTGTGAATCAGAAATGAACTGATTAATTGGGTGATTGTAAGTGTGGCTGGTGGGACGGGGTGACCGATTTCACTCAGCATTTTTTTGTTGATGCATTCTCTGAATGCATGTTCTGATTTTGGATAAGACGGCTCGTCTGTTTGAGCACCTCGTGGGACAAGGCTGAAAAGGAAGGATGGTTGGATTCAAAGTAAATATCTAAGGATAAATGGTTTAGGTTCATGCAATAACTTATACCAAACTCTAGTAGCTTATGGCAAACTGCTAATGTAACCAGAAATCTCAATGAGCCTATGCTAAGTTAAGTTTATGTTTAATGATGAATGGATTAACTAAAAGATTTGTCTAAATCGAATGAGTTCATAAATTATTAAGTAAAACTCGAGATAGGGTATCACACATAGCCCATCGTTAATAATGAATCCAATTCATTTTTATCCGAACACTCTTACATACATACATACATACATATATATATATATATATATATATATATATATATATACCATCCAATCTTTAAATGTTTTCATCCATTTTTTTTAGGTGTGTGACCTTGTGGGATCGTGCGATATTAGTAACGAATTCTCAACCCGTATATTACAAGTGGTCTCTAGCAAAATATTATAACCACCTAATATTATACGATGTGCCAAGCATCGACACTACAACTTTATTAAGAGTAAAGTGCAAATAATTTCAGGATATTCCTAACAGTCTCTCACTTGTACTGGAATCATTTATTCCAATAATTTCTTTGTCTAAATATCTTGATTTAACCATAAGGCAAGAAACAATGTCATCCTTATATAATCAAACCACATTTAGCAAACTCTAATTTATATTGAATACATAAACGACTGACATTCACTTCGTTGAGCACGGTCATGTATTTCTCAGTATCAAATCTTTGATAGACCTAAAGATATCTCTATCGTTATACAAGAGGGACATATTCCTTCTTGTTCCATCCATGTCTCTTATACACTTTATAATACAACCCAATCAATGTCTTTATAATCACCTGTTACGTCTGACGTTTGACAAAGTCAAAGTGGACCAATCCATGTATAAGAAAACATGGTGAACTCAGGTCAAAAGACTATACTCTATAGTTGAAATGAGAAACTATAATGACACCCATATAACAATCTTGTAGAGTTCTCATAGCGAATTAGTTCTATATTGTGCTCTCTAACACATATATCTATGTGATTGACTTTAATACAACATATCAATGACTCCACAATACTTAGCCATCAGTCACCTCACATACTAGTCATTCATAGTTATTAATTTCCAGACTTAATAACCTGACTATGGATCCTAATAATTTATGTCATTATATATTATTTGAGATTATTATTCCATTATCCAATAACTAAATAATACCGGAACAAATTTCATTAATTTGAAGTAAATCAAATGTATGTAAACGTGAACATCATATCTTAAAATAAAACCTCCCACTATAATTAAGATCATATCTTTAAAGAATTAATGTCAATTGAAGCAATATGACTTTCATGCTTAGTATGTGGTAGAGGTTTTGTCAACGTATCAACAACATTTTCATTCTTTAGAACTCATAAAAGAGGTGATAGCGTCTTTAAATGTGTTTAGATTTCTGGTGTGATATAGGTTCTTTTGCCTGTGCGATTACTCCATTGTTGTTGCAATACAGATCCACTAGGTCTAAAATACTAGGAACCACACCTAGTTCACTAATGAACTTCCTAATCCAAACAAGCTCCTTAGCTGCTTCAAAAGCAACTATGTACTCAGTCTCGTTTGTGAGTATGCGACGTGCTCTGCTTGGAACTCTTTCAGCTCACTACTGCGAAAGATGAACCCAAACTGTGATTAAAAAATCATCTTTGTCTGTTTGAAAGTTGACATTCGTGTAACCATTCATAAAAAGTTCCTCACTTCTTTCATAAACTAAGAACTTGTTCTTTGTTCTTCTTAAGTACTTAAAGATGTTCTTAAGTACCGAATGATTCTGCTGAGATTCGTTTTAACATGTAACTTCGTCGTATTTTTTAACCGTTGATTGGAATGAATTGAAACAAGTTCAGTAAGAACACTAACTCAATTTGGTATTTTTTTGTAAAAATATAGAAAAAATGGGCATGGTAAGTACTTTTACGATGTATTTTTTCAGTTGCTCGTATTGATTCTGCTGACGATGCTTTGACATGTCTTCAAGAAATCATTTATATCTTTTTAATTTTTGATCAGAATGAGCTAAAATCACTTCAAAAAAAAAACACTAACTCAATTTTCTAACTTGTGTTGAAAGTTTAGAAAAAATTGGGCATCGAAAATATTTTTGTGTGATGTACTAGGGCCTAACCCGCGCATTTCGCGGGTAATTTATCCACTAAAAAATTTTTCATTGATCTTGTAGATAGACATGATTATGATTATGATTTTTACAATTAAGGTTATTTAATCATCAGTTATAATTATATTTTTTTTAAGTGTAACTATTAACATACGGTTAAACGATTACAATTATATACGATTACGATTATTTACGGTTACAATTATATACGATTACGATACATTTAATACCATGGTTATAATCAAATACGAATGGTATAAGAAGATTGAACTATATATTAAAAAAGAATGTTACATACCTCATGGATAAATGACTGTGTAATCTTTTTTCGTCTGAATATGCGATGTATTACTTCAAAAAAATGTCCAATACAGAGGAAAAAAACATACTTAACTTGTAATAAAAATTTTTTTTAAGTATCGAATAAATTTTAGCTTAACTGAAAATTAAAAACATAACTTAAATGCATCAGCAACACATGATTAACAAATTTGTTGACTTATAATACATGAACAATAGCTTTTTTTGCGACTTCATGAAGTTATTTATTTTTCTGCTTCTAATTTTTTGTAGTTATATGTAAAACATTAATATTTGAACATTAAGTATGTTAATTTCTTATAAAGATCACTATATTGTAGCACATTATGTTCCACACTTTATTTAATAACAAAGAAAAATATCATCGTCTGCGTGTCCATGTTTTTATATTTCGCAGGACAAAATTTATGCAACCCAAATGCTCGTAAATATGTCGTATTCATTTTTCTCAAGTAACCACCACAAATACTTCCATCTGTATTAATATTTGCATCATTATAACAAAGTTGAAGAAGTGAAGATTCTCCGAATTATATTGGACATTTTACTAAGTACTTGCGTTTCATCAAATGAGACACTTTACTATCATATGTACTACATAATTTGACTCTTTACCTTTACTCACCTTTTTATTTGAATATTAAGTTCTTTATTGTTTTGATTTCGCATTTCTTGTATTTATGTGCGACCTTTAATCTAATTATTTCAACTTTTTGTTAAATCTTTTAATGACATGATTATATGCAATTGCCTAAGAATAGTTATAGAACTATAAAAACATGATATATTCCTAACTTTTCATGGTTTCAAATACAACAACGTATTATTGTTTGTTCATGTCATTTCGTATGTACACTTGACAAACCAAAGTTATGTACTAGTAATATAGTGTAACCTTGTTAATGTCTTCTAGTTTATTATAAAGATCAAAATTTTGGCCAAGACGCAAGAACAATCGCTGTATTGTGTGTCCTAGTATTGTGTGTCTTTAGAGTTGTATTTTATGCCCACTTTGTAACCAACTTATGGCCCTACCAAATTTGATCTTAGCTTCTTCCATTATTGATTCATCTCCAACAATATACATTTTGATTGGATTTTTTAAACATCTTTTTTATTCATTTATATGAAATCAGAGACCATACATAAATTTAAAGAATTTAAATATACTTAAACACTTACATATATAATCATAACAATGAACAATGATATTTAAAAAAAACAATGATCAATGTTTGCATGAGACCTTTCCTTGCACGTTAACTGATTAGTAAATATATTATTTCCTCTTTAGAATAAACTATAATTTGATGAAGTCGTTGTTAATCACCTAAGGAGGCCAACATTATACATGATATCTTCTCTTTGCTATTTTTATTATCTAACTAATGAAAAGTAGCTAATTGTGGCCTATGATGCTTCCACATCAGCTTTCTAACTTCTCACCTTAATCTGACACATCAGCAAATAAATTTCATACTATTTTCTCAAAATGACACTTAATAATTCAGTAACTTTCTTCACATTTTTTGGCGCATGAATGAATAGAGATTAAAATTAACAGTAAAAAAGATTATGCTTGAAACGATCTTTGAGTTTCCCATCTGTTCGAGTATTTCTCTGAAACTTGAAACGAAAATATGGGAAAGATGAAAAAAGATCATACATCTCAAGCTACTTCGAGAATTATTTAGGCCACTGGCCTTGAAGTGCATCCTACAATGCATAATAGTCTTCAAAAGAGTATGACAATCCTGTCTACTTATAATTACAACCACGGCGGGTGAAACGAGACGCGATTCAGCAGGATGAAGAGATCAACAATCCGAATGCGACGCCGCACGACCATCGATGACATGCTACCGTCTGGTCAACTTTCCCAACAATATCGGATCATCGTTTTCAACCCGTCGACCATATAACTCCGAAAATTTCGTTCCATCTTGAATCGTAAGTGTAGATTTGGAATTGGTAATAATCTATTACAGAGATATTTGGCTACGAGGAGATGTAAAGTGGCGAGGGTGTGTTTTACTTCCTGTGAATTCTACCGACATGATCCTGTCATGGATATTGTGGAATAAAAATTAGGCGTATAAGAGATTCAGAAGTAGAGAAGAAGGCACTAATGAAGGAAATTTTTAACAAAAAAGGAGATGAAAGCACTAATGAAGGGGATTGATCGTCTGGAGTCTTGACTCTAGAGGTTATGTCTACATTTCAATGAACCGTTGAAGATCCTATGGACAACTACTGAAGTGTTTTAGTTAATTACTGCTACAGGGTTTTGTGAAGATACAGAGTAAATCTTAAAATATCAATATAATGTCCATAACTAGCAACTCTACTCTAACCAGTCTAAAGATGATAAGCTCCTGCATTGTAGGTTAGGTTGGTTTCATTGTAAATTATTATATTTGGTAGATGTAGATGCTTTTAGTTGACAATTTCAAATTATGGCATTTGTTAATTTTGCAGGTTGTAGCTGCAACTTATTTGATTGGTTTTTATGACATACTTTGAGATGCTAAATTTATTGAAATGAATGCAATGACAATGCAAGGTGACTTATACTTCTTCTTATCACATATACACATCGCTCTTACTTAAAGCTTCTATATTCTTTTCTAAAAAGATGCAGAGTAGATTTCATTTTCTTGGGGGCACATGTCCATGATAAAGAAATAGCAAAGGAGCTTTATCATAAGTGCACGTATGTGTTGCATTTATCCCCTTCGTTATATGGGTAGATACCCACTATTATAAAACGGGTTGCCTCTCTTTGAAACATGTTCATGATAAAGTCATTGCATTTCTTAAGCTAAACAATACTATGTGTCTTGGATACAAGTTTTGGTTTGTAAACACAAATTGGAGCTGACTGCTGTTTTTGTATGCTTGATGAGAAATAACATGTCGCCTTTACGAGAATATTTGAAAACATTTGCCAACAACATTTTGTTGAAACTTCTAGAACTGGTAACCGACTTCTCTATATGTTCCCTAAAACAAATTTCTACTCCAACTATACAAAGATATTTGTATTACATATGTTCTGCTCTCCCTTCGAACAAACCACTAATTGCATGCTTCTAATGATTACGTAGTTGATGGTAGTTGCATTGCAGAGTCTTGGAAATCCCACCAGCACATGTCCACAATTTCGAGCGGGAAACATACACGGCTGTTGGGTGTTTTTGGTGGGAGGTACAAGTAATGTTTTATTCATATTAGTTGATAACATCTTAATTCTTACATCTTAATATTTGAATGCCAAGTACTGTTAATTCCCATGAAGGAATTGAAGTAAATAAGAAGCTGGTATCACCCTCGAAGCTCAAGGATACAAAGAGAAATACTCTCTACCATTACTCATTAGCATACAATTGATCAGAAGGTTAGTTCATGTTCTTTCTTCTAGATGTTTCTAGAAGTTCATATTTCTTTGTCAGTGTCGGTATGATGGAGATTTTTCCCCAATATAGTTACATCCTAACTACGTTACATTTTTATATGTCTTTGTCATGTATTTGGCGTATCAGCTGCACCGGATGTCATGAACTTCATATGATTCAGTAAGACTGTGAGAGGGGTAAGAAGAGAATAGCAAAGAGATGTGAATATTGAGATTCTTGAGTCTTGGCAGAATGTTTCATCAGATCATCTTCATCCTCTTCCTACGGACATGTACGATCCTTTGAATATGTTCAAAAATTTAGCTACCCGGTTAACCGAATATCGGTACAGTAATAAGAAAGTGGTGAACAGNGTACAGTAATAACAAAGTGGTGAACATTTGGCTTTAATATTTTGGTTCAATCTTTTTGGCAAATAACATAACCAGAGTGACAGTGGGTTTGTATGAGTCTATCTATTGATGCTACCAGCTCTGACTACACCACCTCTATCACAATAATTTTAGAAACGTGATGAATTCTGGGGCAACAATTTCAGCTGAATTCAGAAGCTTCTTTTTGGTAGTTATCTAAGTAAAGCTAACTTTCGATTAGATACAATCATGGTTTTGAATCTTTTATTTCATACTTCATTCAAACAAGTGTTAAAATTTTACACTCTCTAAACAATTGACGATTACATAAAAGTTTATGATTTCAGTAAAC
>OVAN01006898.1:0-20499 GCA_900406275.1 Anastatica hierochuntica | reverse complement strand
TAAAATGATTAATATATATATATATATATATATATATATATATATATATTTCATTACTATTTAAAAATAAAAATAACTAATATATATTTGAAAATCAATAAATTTAAAACGTGACTTTGAATTCTATTTAAAAATAATTAATATATATTTCATTATTATTTAAAAATAAAAACCGTTTTCCCAGAGAGATGGGACTTTCTCCTATATGCTCTGAAAGCCGCTAATTTCCCATATAGGTTCATTGGCTAGATTCATAACCGCATAACCACAATATCTTTCACCGTAAATGTCAATGGAGAATTAACTGGTTTCTTTAAAGGCTCTAGAGGCTTGGGATAAGGAGACCCTCTATCTCCCGCTTTATTCGTCATTGCTATGGAGATATTTGACAAGATGATCTCTGCCAAGTTTTTCGATGGTACGATTGGGTTTCATCCGAAGGCTAGACATCCACAAATTATTCATCTTGCTTTTGCAGATGATGTTATAGTTTTCTATGATAGATCCCTCAAATCCTTACGGGGAATCACTTCAGTTTTGGACAGACTTCACAAGCTTTCGGTCTAATTTTGAACAAAGACAAATCAGCAACCTATGTGGCAGGATTAACCATAGAAGAAGAGGATGATTTATCGGCCACTAGATTCAAGAAAGGGACCTTTCCTTTTAAGTACTTGAGACTTCCCTTGATGCATCGGAAGTTGAGGAAAATCGAGTACTCTCCACTGTTGGATGCAATCTCCTTAGAACTCAACAATTGGATGACTAAATCTCTGTCTTTTGCAGGGAGACTCTAGTTAATTTCTAACTTTATTCTCAGCCAAGTGAATTTTTGGTTTGCGGTTTTCTCTCTCCCCAAAGCTTGTATCTCGACTATTGAAACGCTTTGCTCCAGGTTCCTATGGCGTGGTGACATAGATAGAAAGGGAGGAGTTAAAGTGGCTTGGTCAAAAATATGCACTCCCAAGTTTGAAAGTGGACTCGGGCTGAGGAATCTTGGCATGTGAACAAAATCTTAAATCTGAAATTAATTTGGCTCCATTTTTTAAAATCAGATTCCTTGTGGGTTGCTTGGAATAGAGAGCACAGGCAGAAGGGAAGGTGCTTCTGGGGGATAAAGGCAGAAGAAGAAATGAATATATCTTGGATTTGGAAATGCCTCCTACATTTGAGGCCAATCGCAACTCTTTTCATCATGTGCAAAGTGAAATACGAGAGGAAAGCAAGCTTCTGGTTCGATCATTTGTTAGACTATAGACCATTAATAGCAGAGATTGGAGATGATGGACCGAGATTAATGGGAGTACCAGAACATAACACAGTTGCAGAAGCTTGCTATAATGGCTGCTGGCGCTTACCTTCCCCAAGAACTCGGGTCCCAGGGCTAAAAACAATCAGGGAAAAACTATTAACTACTCCTACTCCTCAAATTCAGAGCGGCGAAGACATTTACACATGGGAGGTAAATCAGGGGCAGAGGAAAGTGTTCCGCGCTGCTAATACTTGGCAGAGGTTGAGAGTGAAAAATCCGACTCAATCTTGGTCAAAAGCTGTTTGGTTCAAAGGTTACGTTCCGAAATTTGCCTTCACCTTTTGGCTTGCCCACTTGAATAAGCTCCCAACAAGATCCAGAATTTCTTCTTGGGGTCTAAATGTTCCAAATTCATGCGTGCTATGTAACCAAAATGATGAAACAAGAGACCATCTCTTTATTCACTGTGAGTACTCCCAATTCATCTGGTATACCATTTTACGAAGGTTGGGAGTACAAGGAACATGATTTGCAGACTGGGGGTCTACTATCTCCTGGCGGCTAGGCAACAAGTCAAGGAAACAGGCAACACTTTGGCGTCTTTGTATACATGTGACAATATACTTCCTCTGGCGAGAGCATAATGGCAGGATTCACGGTGAATCAGCTACTTCCCTAAACAGTCTCTTCAAGAAGATAGACCGATGCATACGAGACACCATCCTTTCTAGGATTGACAGGAAAGAATTCTCAACACTCTTTGCAGACTGGTTTCAGCATGAGTGAGTGACTCTAGGAAAATTTATCCTTCACAATTTTTTCTATTGGGTTTTTTAATTTTTTTTGGGTCATGGAAATATTAATTTAACATATGTTTGTAAACGTTATCCTTTCGGTATATAATTAACATACTTATCAAAAAAAATCAAAACCGTTTTTGGAATATTTCCATATATTTCATATATTGATATATTCTTCCCTAATCTTAATTGACTAAGAAAATCCATAACTAATCAAATATGAAAAAAAAAATGTGCATATATATTGATAATATTTACCGATTGCATTTCCCATATTTTCGGGGATATGGTCGTAATTATTCGTAGAATAAAATTTCCACTTTGGTTAGAAATAAGAGAAGAGTTCTGAAAGTTAATTCTGCTAGAAGTAGATATTTGAATATTTGTAGATTATTTACTCTAAAAATGTTGGAATAACAATGTAAAAGTGGATGATTAATTCTTAAAATTTGCAACTCGCTTTAAAATTTGCAGATATAATATTCCTCAGATTTAGAATTACATTGAAAGTTATATTATTTGAAATTTGCAGATATAATATTTCAATTCTATTTTGCCGTTTTTGGCAGAATCTAAAATCTGTTTTTGGTGGAACAAAATTTGAAATACTTATTAAATTTTTTAAAAAATTAAACAAAAATACAAGTATGTTGATATGAGTATTTCTTTCATCTCTCCTATTTTTACAATTTTTTGGCTTGTAAAATTATTCTTCATTATTTTTGATTAATGAAAAGACGATAAAGAAAAAAATGGCACATATATGAATTTACCCATAAGAATAAACATCTCATTTTTTTTGTTCCATTTAGGCAATTTTCCTCTCTTTTTTTCTTTTCCAAAAAGTTTCTTTCCAAAAAAATTTTCCCTTCTCACTTAACTAGTTTAAAGAGCAAAACATAATAACCCCATAATTCTTTATTAATTTCTTTCATCTCAATAAAAGTTTTTTCATCCCACATTTATAAATATTGCTTTTTTGTCATTTGGCAATTCACTCTTTTCTAAATTATTTATTTTTCTTTTGTCAAACTACAATGTATTAAAGTATTTTAGTTTGTCTGATATGAACCAAAGTAAAAGCAAAAGGGTGAAAAAGTAGGTGTCATTATACATGCATTTGCTTTCATAGATTTATTCCTAAAATTATGTCCCTACCATTAACGTTTCACATAGAAGATAAATTAGGTCGTCTCTACACGGAGTATATTCTCATAAAAAGGAATGGATCTAGAAATAAATAAATAAATATAAAGAAAGTTGGTCCCTGGTTGCATTGGGAAAGAAAAAGACGAGAAATGGCTAATTCAAAATTTTTAGAAGCGGGTGTGGTATAGGTACAACAATATATATTAACAAATAGTGTAGATAAATACAATCTATTAAGTATAAATTGGGTTAAAACGTTAATATATCATGTGATATAACTTAAAAAACCACATGTTATATTTGATTTAATGAAAACAAATGTAAAACAAATAAATAAAAGAAGAAATATTGTTGAATTCTACATGAACTCATGAAATATCTCGTTCGGTGAAATTTTGGATATGAGGACGACTGCGTAATCAAAATATTCGTGCTATTTAGGTTGGTCCTTGATCTAAAAAATTATGGATAGCTATTAAAAATTGTAGTGGTAAAAGGTGAATTAAGAACTAGTGCTATGATCTCCTTCAAAAAACTTCATTACAATTTATTTCACATTTTATCTATCGTGTTTGAAACAACTTTATGAGAAAATAGAGTGATGTTTCGTTGTGACTTTTGCCACCACGGTGCCATAATTATCCCTTTGTCATGCACTCACAAGTCGCAAGTTGTGACCTTAATTACAGACCATTTAGCTAAAGTCCAATACGCCTTTTCTTATTCCAACTTTGCGATAAATTGGGATACAATTATAAAGATGCATCACTTAGCCACCAATTAGTTAGATACATTTAGTGTGTCGCATGTACTGAAGATTATGTTGTTCCATTTAGTGAAGATTATACTTTTAGTGGCGACTGATTTATTGGAACTAAGAGATCGACAAATATATTTTAACAAAGAAATAACTCTTCTTTATTAATGCTTTAGAAATTTAAACTCAAAACTAAAGCTCTCAACAATCTCTCAAAAACCCTCAAGTTGTCATAACTAGATAACTATGTATTCTTCTAGAAAACATACCTCCTAAACCTATTAGGAAATCTATTGGATAACTACTAAATCAAATCTTAATCCTAATTCACTTAGGAAACCATATCTCGGTTTAGGTTTACGAAACTTGCTTTTCAAGTTAGTCTCGGTTTGGTTTGGTTTGATTCAAGCTTATTCCAACATTTTCCCCTTTAAACTTGAAATCATCTCTCTCCAGATCTTGAACTCCAATGAGATCTCTCATTTCCTTGAATTTGATTCTCCCTAAAGCTTTTGTGAGAATGTCTGCCCTTTATTCATTTTCGGGAACATGCTCAACTTCTATTAATCCATTCTCGACACATTCTCTGATGAAATGATACATGGTGTGTATATGCTTGCTCCTTTCATGGAAAACCGGATTCTTCATAAGAGCAACGACTTACTTATTACCTATTCTGATAATCACTTTTCCGCACAGGCTCTCATTGGTTTCGCCTAGTAGATCCTGAAGCCATATTGCATGCCTTGCAGCTTCAGTACCAGCCATGAATTCTGCTTCATAAGATGAAAAAGCAACAGTTTCTTGCTTCTGTGAGCACCAAGTAATAGGACTATCTCCTAAATAAAACATATGACCCGACATATTTCTTCCATCATCAGGGTCTACATTGTGCCTACTGCCACTGTAACCAATTAGTCTTGTTACTCCAGGCTCCAAGACTTGAATCTCATACCACACGAGGTCGTTCCACACAAGTACCTAAGACATTGCTTCAAAGCTATATCATGCGATTCTCTGGGACTTTGCATATACCGACTTAGAACTCCCACACAATAAGAAAAATCGGGCCTTGTATGGAGCAAATATCGCAAGCAGCCAATAATTTTGCGATAACCAGTGGCGTCTATCTCCTTTTCACTTTCGAACTTGGAGAGTTTGAGGCCGGCATCAATTGGTGCATGAGCTGAATTGCACTCAACCATCTTTGCCTCTTCTAAAATCTTGATGGCATAGCGTTTCTGGCTTAATGTAATTCCTCTTGTGCTTTGTGAAACCTCTACCCCAAGATAGTAAGTCAATCTCCCTAAGTCCCTCGTTTCAAATTTTGAGGACATCTCCCTCTTAAACTCATTAATGACATCCAAATCCGATCACAAACATATCATCTATGTAGACCGCAACAATTAGAGTATTACCTTTCACATTTCTACGATAGATTGAAGGCTCCTTGAGACATTTTTTTAAACTCAATTTCTCGAAGAATAAAGTTCAATTTGTCATTTCATGCTCTAGGAGCTTGTCACAGACCATATAGAGCTTTATTGAGCTTATAGACTTTTTTCTCACATCCTTTGACTTCAAAACCTTCTGGCTGTGAGACATAGACAGTTTCCTTTAACTCTTCGTGCAAAAATGCAGTCTTAACGTCAAGATGATGAATCTCCCAACCATTAGATGCTGCTAAATTGATAAGCAAACAAATAGTTTCTATGCGAGCTACTGGTGCAAACACTTCGTGAAAATCTACATCATGTATTTGAACATACTCATTTTTCACAAGTCGAGCTTTATGCTTGTTTATACTTTCATCAGAATTCCTTTTCAACTTGAACACCCATTTCAAGCCAATTGGCTTTACCCCCAACGACAAGTCTACTAGATACCAAGAGTCCAATTTTGTTATTGACTTGATCTCTTCCTCACAAGTTCGTGTTCAGTCACGTGATTCTTTAGCTTCTTCATAGTTCATTGGCTCATTGTTTAAACAAATGAGCAAGATCTCTCCTTCTTCTTCCGCCAAGAGAACAAAATCGTCAAGGTAGCGAGGCTTAGTCACCACTCTCGATGGCCTTCTCAACAATGCTTGGCTCGTATCTGTTGCTTCATTTTGACTCGGAACGGTGTCATTATTGCCTTCACCATGATTTTTTGTATCTTCTCCTTTAGCTCATGTTCCGTCACCTTCATCGCCATTAAAATGAGCTTCAGAGGTTGCTTTATCACCAAGCAACTCTATTTCACTCTCGGGTTCCACTGTTTCTTCGTGAAGGCCATGATTTCCGAAGGTCCCGAGAGTGATGTGAAACATTCCCACTTTCTCTTGTGCCTAGAAAGTTCTACTCCAGTTCCATGGTTGCGTTTCATCGAAAACAACGTCTCGGCTCACGACTATCTTCTTTGTTTGCGGATCCAACATCCGATAGGCTTTTGTTCCTGGTTCGGAGCGAGATGCACGAGGGATCGCGATCTGCTATCAAGCTTTTTGAGGTGTGGCATGTCTACCTTCGTGTATCCAACACATCTGAATGTCCTTAGATGCTCGACATTCGGCCTTTTTCCACGAAACAACTCATACAGCGCCTTGTCCTTGACCGCTCTTGTGGCTATTTGGTTAAGTAAATATGTAGAGTATCTTATGGCCTCTCCCCAAAGGTAATCAGGAACCATCATGTGCCTCAAAATGCTCCATGTCATCTCCATTAAGGTCCTATTGCGTCGCTCGACCACACCAATATGTTGTGGTGTATACGAAGCTGTTAAATGGCATTTTATTCCGGTGTTATCGCAAAAGGCATTAAACTCATGTGATGTAAACTCTCCTCCTCTATATGTTCTGAAAGTTTGTATGCACTTTGTATGCACAAATATGAGTCCTTTTCCATCATCACTCTTTTCTTTTAAGAGAATCGTTCACACATATCTTGAGTAATCATCAATGATGACAAAGATATACTTATTCCCAGCAGTTGTGCTTGGTGATATTTGTCCACAGAGATCACTGTGAACGAGTTGAAGTGCCTTAGAAGCTTGATACATAGTCGCTTGGGGGAAATGATTTCCTGGTTTGTTTGCCACGTAACCATGAGCTACATACCTCCTTTTCAATAGCAATCGGTGGAACTCCCGTGACTTGTTCACTTTGGATCACCGACTTCAAAGTGTCAAAATTAACATGGCCCATTCTCGAATGCCATAGCCTTGACGAGTTGTCCGTAGAGGTAAGTAAGCATTGATCACTCTTGAACTTCATTTGGACTTTGTACAATCGAGTTTTTGATCTAATTGCCGAGCAATTGGTTTTCCCTCTTTGTCATGCATAGTTAAGTAATCTTCCTTCATCCTTACTTTGCATCTAGACTCTGTGGCCTGCCCAAGACTTATGATGTTACTCTTCAAATCTAGAATAAAGTAAACATCGCTCATCGTCCTTTGTTCATTATTTCTGTCCAAGAGTTTGATCACACTCTTTCCTTTGATGTCAATACAAGAATCGTCTCCAAAAGGCACCTCTCCGGTGATAGAATAATCAACCCGAGAGAAATACTCTAAGTCTTCACTCATATGGTTACTAGCTCCGTTATCTAGATACCATGTATTCTCATCTCCCGAGTTATTCTCATATTGCTTCGACACAATCTTTTCTTCGTTTAAATACACTGCTTCGTGCAGCATAAGCTCATCTGCATCATGTGTATCAATATTGTCAACTTTTTGGGCTTCTTGTAATTTTAACAATATGTTCGGGTATGTAAAGGCATAGTTGCCAATTTTATCGTAGTGAAAGCAAGTGGTCTTCAAAGCATCTCTTTGACGACGACCTCCACGTCCTCTACCTCTGAATTCACCATAGGAGTTTTGGGTATTCTGTGAATCTATGTTTGCGTACATCAATCTACTTTGGTCCTCATGAGCTTCTTCATCTTTCGATATGTGCTCCTCATAAGCTTTCATTCGACCCACTATGTCTTCGAATCTAGTGGTATTTAGATCCAACACTTATTCAAGAGAAGTCACTATGTGTATGTACTTCTTTCTCGGAAGAGCCTTAAAAAACTCTTCACAAGACTTGGCTCATCAATCTCCTCTCCTAAAGCCGCAGATTTTGATGAGATTTTCGAGATTTTCCCAGAAAATTCATCGATTATTTCATCATCTTTCATCTTCAATCGGTCGAAAGATGCCATTAGAGTCTGTAAGCGGGCTTTTTTGACTCTCTCAGCTCCCATATACCGGGTTTTTATGGCTTCCCATATCTTTTGTGTCGTGTCAAGCTCTCCTACTTGCAATATCAGCGGTTCAAGTATGGATTCAAAGATTAGTGCCATGGCAACATCATTCTTTTCGGCATCAGTTGAGGGATTCTCGATGATGCTCCAGACTTTGTGTACTTTCATTAAAACTTTCATTTGTATAGCCCAAATCGAGTAATTGGTTGAGTTTAGCATCAGGCATTTAACCGTAGTTGGTCCTCCTTCTTTCGCCTTTACCGTTGCAACCGTAAGCTCACTCATTGTTCTCATCTGGTTTCGTAGAAACCAAAGAGAAGTACAATGGTTTTAGGTTGTTATGATAAAGTTTCTACGAGAGAAACACACGCCGGTATCAAAGGGAAGAAACCAAAGTGTTCGGCAGGAAGGAACAAAGGAGAAGATCACGACATCTTATCCTCAGACAGAGCAGAAAATCGTGATGATCAAACAGAGCAGCAAGTTCGAAAGCAAGCTCCAAAGATCGCGGCGGAAACATGGCTGGTTTTTAAATTCTTCGCGACAAAGAAAAATAGAGCACAACGACGAAGAACACGTTTACTTCTTCGCGATGCTTTCCTTTTTAAAACACGTAAACCAGAGCAAATTTTAAATTCTTTCAATGAAGAACAGATTCAACCTTCGCTCTGATACAAATTATTGGAATTAAGAGATCGACAAAGATGTTCTAACAAAGAAATAACTCTTCTTTATTAATGCTTTAGAAACTTAGACTCAAAATTAAAGCTCTCAACAATCTCTCAAAAACCCTCAAGTTATGATAACTCGATAACTATGTATTTATATAGACAACATAACTCCTAAACCTATTAGGAAATCTATTGGATAACTACTAAATCAAATCATAATCCTAATTCACTTAGGAAACCATATCTCAGTTTAGGTTTAGGTAACTTTCTCTTCAAGTTAGTCTCGGTTTGGTTTGATTCAAGCTTATCCAACATGATTGACTTTTATTCCAGATTCCCATATAAGAATTTAATCGATATGGAAACGATGGTTTTTTGGAAAAGATGAAAACGGAGAAAAATATTTGAGCAAGCAGTGAATTTAACCGGGGCATTGATTGAGATTCACATTTATTAGAACCAAATTTTGTAATTTTATAGGGGCAGCTGCCCCACTGGTACTACAATATATAGATCCGCCATGTGAACTACTCCTTCTATTCCAATTTACATAATGTTTAAGGTTATGTATACTTAATAAGAAAAACATAGATTTATTATGTTTTTCTTGTTTACATCAAAAACATTTATAACAAAAACTACATCAACCAATGAAAAATACACTACAAAATTTGATTGGTTAAAAAAGTTGAACAAATTTAAATATTTACATAGAGAATTAAGAACATCAATTAATTTGAAACAATTTTTTTTCTAAAACATCAATTAAATTGGAACAGAGAGAGTATCATATTGGTTCATCCAAAATTCATTTTTGAAATAGCTAAAAGTATCATTCGTCAATTTTCGTATATTTGTCTCTTAGGAACTGCACATATAGAGAATGATGTTTCATATATATATATTTAAATAAATTACCAAGATATTATCTTTATTGATAAAAAGTAAATATTCATTAGTGTTAAGAATAGGATAATTATCCATTCTTTTTCATTCTTATCCATTTGTATATTTTATTATTTGTTTATAGTTAATGACTCCCCTAAATCGACGTAGTCTCGGTTATAAATAGGAGGAGATAAGTGAAGTTGTGAATAATTATCTTTCAAGCACTTCTTCTATTCTCTCGTTCACATATCAACAACTATAATAATATAATAATAACTCCATATTTTTCCAACACTCAAATACACGTAGAATAGAAAAATTATAATTAATATTTAATAATTAGATGATTAATTGATTAGTTTTATAAAAGTATTGTTTTTATCAAAGACTTTCAAGAGATTTTTGATGGGGAGGATAATATCTTTTTCCCCTATGGTGGACTCTAGCCTCTCTCTTTCATTTAAAGGGTTTGTTCCCTTAGTGTTAGAGAGCTGTTTGAAAAAAAAACAGTTGTGATTTAAAAATTCAACACCATTTTAGTGGGTTTGTGGCAGTTTTAATCTCAAAAATCCCGGCCACTACTCCAGTTTCTTGTTTATGTTTAAATCTACCTTTAAACATTTACAGTTACATTCAAGCTTTCCCAGAACCTTTCTTTTTCGTGTTGATTTTGTTCTTACTTTCTCGGCAAGAAATGACGAACTCCATTGATCCAGAGGTAGATAAAGCACTGCGAGCATTGTCCCTTCAAGAAGAAGAAGTCCCGTTTGTCCTTCCAGACTACCTGAGTATTGCTCAAAGGAAAACAATGAACTCATCATCATTGGTAAGACTTTAAATCCTCCCTTTAAACCTATGGAGAATTTATTCTTGATATGCCACTGAAGTTTGGTGTCTACGGAAGGGTTCGTGGTATAGCCTTGACCAGTGAGCGGTTCCAGTTCATATTCAAATAAAAGGAAAACATGGAAGAGGTACTTAAGAAAGGAGCTTGGACGTTTAACGATTGGTTCCTTGTATTGGACAGATGGTACGAGACGGAACCTGCGAACTACTTGCAGTTTCTCCCGGTTTGGATACAAATCCGCAACATTCATGTTAATCACTACACAATTAAATCCATTAATACCTTCGGTGAGTTTGTGGGAAAGGTCACAGATGTGGCATATGATAAAACAAGATCCCAGTGTAAGGAGTATGTACGTGTTCGGGTTCTTTTTGATATCTCCAAACCTGTAAGAAGATCACAGGTGATCTCTCTGCCTAATGGAGAATCGGTTAAGCTGCTCTATGATTTCGAGAGGATTCAGAAACGCTATTATATCTACCAGCGTTTAATGCATGATAAGGCCAACTATCCGATGCTGCTTCAAGTCCGACCTAGTGCTACGGTCTCGAACGCTGCTATCTCGGATACAAGTGCAGCTCCGGTTTCGATACTTACCCCTAAGGATCCTTTGTGGGGAGTTCTTACTGAACAACAAGTGGGTATCGACCCCTTATCAGGGAGGCCTAAAATTGCCCCGGAGGTTCTCCAAGAAATGCGTCAATACCTTATGGTTAATGATGAAACAAAGAGAAACGCGAGAGTCTTAAGGGTACGATCTTCTGTAGCAGAAGCTAAAAAGGACCCAGTAATGCAAAAGACCATGTTGAGATTGGAATCTCTACCGAACTATCACTCGGATGTGGATAAAGGCAAAGGTCCGGTCTTTGTTTTTGAATCAAGAGCGACATGTTTACCAGGGGTTGAACCAAGGGATAAGCTAATGGCAGAGGCACTTCTCTCTGGTCGTATGTTATCTCCTCCTCTGTTCCAGACTACCTCAGGTCCTCTCCCTCCCACTTTTGTCTCTCCGCTCCGACCAAGTTCTACAGTTCATAGAGCTCTCTCCTTCGTGGCGAGCTCCTCCGGAACTTCGTCGTCATCTTCCAAAGGTCGTAAAAGACCATCCAAGGGATGAAGGCTGGCTGCGGCTTCTAAGTCAAAGAATCAAACTGTGAAAGTAGAGGGCGTGGTAAAATATAAACGCAAAGCAACCAAACAAGTGAGAACTCCATCCAAGCTGCCAAAGCTGAAGGAGACGAAGGCAGTTCCGAGTGAGGAACGACCAAAAAATTTATGAGAATATTGAGCTGGAACTGTCAGGGCTTAGGTTCAGACCTGACAGTTAGTCGTCTTCGGGAATTACGCAGAGAATACTTCTCGGAGATTTTGTTCTTAATGGAAACAAAAAACAAGCGCAATGTCTTAGTTGATTTACAAGTATGGTTGGGTTATGACTGTGTCTTCACTGTGGAGCCAATTGGGTTTAATGGTGGACTCGCGGTTTTCTGGAAAAGAAGTGTTCAATGTTCGTTTCAATTTGTACATAAGAATCTATTAGACATTTCTGTACAATTTGGTAATTTAGTTTTCTTTCTCTCCTGTGTTTATGGTCATCCAAACGCTAAGCTTCGTCATCTTGTATGGGAAAGGTTGATGAGAATTGGTGTCTCTCGAAAAGAAATGTGGGCTTTAATTGGTGATTTCAATGAAATTCTTCATGTTGATGAAAAATTGGGTGGTCCGATCCGAAGTGAAAGTTCTTTTCAACAGTTTGCCGATACACTCAAAACTTGTGACATGACTGAGCTTCCAAGTCATGGGAATGACTTCACTTGGGCTGGTGTTAGACATAAGTTATGGATTCAATGCTAGTTGGACAGAGCATTTGGCAACCAACAATGGTTATCTCAATTTCCAAAATCTCATCAAGTCTTTCTTGATCGAACGGGGTCCGATCATAGGCCAGTGCTCTTAAATCTGCTGGAGGAAAAATAGAATTTCCGTGGTATGTTCAGGTTTGACCATCGTTGGATTGGAAAAAATGGTGTAAGAGAGGTTATAGACCAAGCTTGGAGCAAGGGTACATATCTAGCAGCTCGATCAGTGACTTCAAGGATTCGTGAATGTCGGAAGGGACTTAGTAGTTGGAAGAAAGTGAATACGGTTAATGCGTTTGATTGCATCCAGCAGCTAAAGGCGGCTCTTGATGTGGAATCGTCATCTTCCTCTCCATGTTTTAGTTTCATGTCAAATCTGGAAAAAGACTTGGTGCTTGCATACCGTGAAGAAGAACAATTTTGGAGACAACGGAGTCACGGAAAATGGTTAAGGGAAGGTGACCATAATACCAAATTCTTTCACAATTCCGTCTAACTCAACCAATCAAAACAATGGATTCCAAAACTTGTTGATGATGCTGGAATTGTTCATCGATCGGAGAAAGACAAAGGACTGGTAGCAGAGACTTTCTTCCAATCACTTTTCACGTCAGTAGCTACTGATAATTTTGTTAACATGATTGATGGATTTCAAAGAAAGGTTACGGATAATATGAATGATGAGTTAACTCGTGAAGTTACTAGGGAGGAGGTTAAGGAAGCTGTCTTTGCTATTAAACCTGCAAGTGCACCTGGAATAGATGGTATGAATGGGTGGTTTTTTCAGAAATTTTGGGATATTATCGGAACTCAGGTTACATATGAAGTCCTTGCTTTCTTCAAGTCTGGTTCTTTCCCGTCAGATTGGAATGAAACGCTATTATGTTTAATCCCGAAAAAAGAAGCTGCGTCAATGATGAATGACATCCGCCCGATCAGCCTGTGTAATGTACTTTACAAAATTGTTTCAAAAGTTTTGGTTGCTCGGTTGAAGCCACTCATGGACAGCATTATCTCCCCAACTCAGTCCGCTTTCGTTGCGAAACGACTCATCTCTGACAATATTCTTATTGCTCATGAGCTCATACATAGCTTGAGAACTCATCCTAGTATCTCCACAGAATTCATAGAAGTCAAAACCGATATGTCTAAAGCCTATGACCGCGTGGAATGGGGATATTTGAAGCGATTACTTTCAGCTCTTGGTTTTCACGAAAAATGGATTCAGTTGGTACTCTTCTGTGTGTCTTCTGCTCATTATTATGTGTTACTCAATGGTCAAAAACATGGAAGGGTGAACCCTCAAAGAGGATTGCGCCAAGGAGATCCACTTTCTCCTCTCCTTTTCGTGCTTTGTACGGAGGGCCTTATTCATTTACTCTCTAAGGCTGAACAAGCGGGTATGCTACAAGGCATTCAATTCTCTAATCAAGGCCCGATGATCCACCATCTTTTGTTTGCTGATGATAGTTTATTCCTATGTAAAGAAATGGTGGAGCAGTGTACTCTTTTGAAATCGATCCTCCATGATTATGGAGCTGCCACAGGACAGGTGATTAATTGTTCTAAATCCTCTGTGTCTTTTGGTTCACAAATCAATGAGGAGGTTAAGTGTCAGATAAAAAATGCTCTGGGAATACAAAATGAAGGGGGAGCTGGGACCTATTTAGGTTTACCATAATGTTTTAGTGGATCAAAAGTTGAGATGCTTAGCTATATTCACGAAAGGCTACGTAGTCGCTTGAATGGGTGGATGTCGCATTCCTCTCTCAAAGTGGAAAAGATGTACTTATCAAATCTGTTGCATTGGCGATGCCGGTATACGCTATGTCTGTGTTTCGCCTCCCCAAATCGACTATAAGATCGCTAACGTCCGCAATATCGACTTTCTGATGGCGTAAGACTGAGAATAAAAAAGCTATGCATTGGATTAGCTGGGATAAACTTTGCTTACCTAAAACAGACAGTTGATTAGGTTTTAAGGATTTGGAACTCTTCAACCAGGCTTTGTTGGCGAAGTAGGCGTGGAGAGCACTCTCTGAGCCGTCATGTTTGTTTGCGAGAGTTCTTTGAAGTCGTTATTATGAAGATTCTAGTTTCCTGGTAGCTACGATTGGACAGAGATCTTCCTTTGCTTGGAGGAGCATACTACATGGAAGGGAACTTCTGCAAAAAGGTTTAAGACAGATGGTGGGCAATGGAAAGTTGATTAGTGTATGGATGGATCCTTGGATACTTGATGTCTCTTTGAGAAGACCTTTTAATAGAAATCGATCCATTGACTTAAATCTCAAGGTTCATAATCTCATTGATCCAATCTCAGGCTCTTGGAATCGAGATAAGTTGTATGAGTTGTTCATACAAGAGGATGTTCAGAGAATTCGTTGTATTCGACCGGTGATACAAGAAGATGATTATTGGATATGGCAGCATAATCGTGATGGGAACTACTCCGTTAAATCTGGATATTGGTTAGCGTGTAAGCTCAATAAGTCTGAGATTCTGTTTGAAGCTCAAGCTCGTCCCTCATTGAATCCCTTGAAATATAAAATCTAGAAGTTATGCACATCTCCGAAGATTAAAATTTTCTTATGGAAGGCAATTAGTGGTGCATTGGTAGTCGCGGAAGCTCTTCATAAACAGGGAATGACAAGAGACCTTTGATGCCAAGTTTGTGGGGAAGAAGGTGAAACTGTGAACCATATATTATTCTCTTGTCCTAAAGCTCGTCAAACATGGTCAATGTTGAATTTCCCCTCTCCGGAGAATGGCTTCCACCCCTCGTTAGTGTATGTAAATTTCAACTGCCTATTTGACATGTATAACTCTCCTACTCTGCTGCGAGAAATGCACAAGATCTTTCCCTGGATACTATGGATTCTGTGGAAAAATCATAACAAGCTTGTTTTCGAAGGTCGTCAATATGAGGTACAGGAGAGCATTCAAAAAATATACAAAGATTCTGAGGAATGGCTTTATGCACAAGAACTTCAAAACCAAAGTGTGTTACAAGAAGCTACGGTAGAGGCTAGCTGTGATTGATAATGGGAACCACCACCGGTTGAGTGGCTAAAGTGCAACGTGGGCATTACATGGTCAAAGAAGAAGAGATTAGGTGGAGCCTCTTGGCTGATACGTGATCACAATGGTTCTGTCCTGTTACACAGTAGGCGAGCTTTTGCTGATATAGACTCTTTCTTGGATGCAAAGCATCGCAGCCTACTTTGGGCTATTGAGTGTATGTCCTTTCATAAGGTGGAGAGAGTAATCTTTGTGTGTGAAGCACGAGAGCTAATAGGTGCCATAAATCGTCCTCCGGATTAGCTTGCTATGAAGGGGCAAGGTTATGAATTGAGGATGGCATTGAATCGCATAGGTACTTGGAAGGTCTGTGTTGAAGATGTTAAATCCAATCGTAGTGCTTTTTGATAGCTAGAAGTGTAATTGTTGAAGATTGAAGACAATCATATGTGGCGGTAAGCTGTCCTCATTGGATTCAAGGTTTAATCGATCTAGAAAAACCAATAGCCTGAATGGTGAAGGTGTTTTCTCTAATCAAATTTCGAATGGCTTGGTTTATTATTGATGAAATGGTGCTCTGTGTTGACTGCTTCTGTTTGAACTTTTGCTCTGTTTTTCATTTTCCTCTCTGTTTCGTTGTTAGTTTTTTTGTTGTGCTAAACTCTGTTTGGGCCTTTGTGTTTCTTCTAATATATTATGATTTAGATGGAAAAAACAAATCAAAGACTTTCAAGAGATGGACACTTACTTTTGATGAAGGTTACATAACTAGATCTCGGTCTTATGTTATGCTTATTATTTTAAGTTTTATCTTGTTGTATCTTTTTTTATGAGTGCGTGCTTTCATTTGTGGTTTTGGCTACGGTTTCTTTCGGCCGATTTGTTTTTGTGTATAACCGTTTCAATTCAATAAAATGCAATCACCGTTAAAAATATATGGTTTTTGTCCTTGCAAAAAAAGAAAGATAAAAATCAAGGAAAAAGTTTAATTACAATTACTTAGAATTTGGAAATCTTAATACAACCAATATTTCACTAAGTCTTCGAATAGCTTATGAGTCTACGAGCAGTAATGATCTTGCAAACTTTCCTGAATCGATATAATCAATGGATGAGTAGATCGTTGATTATGCAATATGTCATTCGTCTGCATCCATAAATTTTAAACGGCATACTAAACACATATCTTTCTTAGAATCCATGGAGCATTATCCGACTTGAAGCTTGTCTATGCTAGAACATTACAAGAAAACTTGGATATATCTATCAAAATTTTCGACGAAATTGTGACCAGAATATGATAGAGATACGCGTAATATAATTGGTTGATTTCTCATCGGAACATTCTAACAAAATTAAAATCGTTAGAATTTTCGAAGTTGCCGAAAGAATGTTCAAAATTGGAGAGCGCCCTCATTCCAAGGTCAGGGATCTTTAAGCGTCAATTGGAGAATACAGGGGGAACATGGAGGTTCTTTGTTGATGAGAGTTGGTGGGAGAAGTTTCGTCGGGTCAAGGTAGTGGAAGTTGAGCAAGGACAACTTGGTTGGACCACCGAACTATAAGGACATGGATGTTAGCGAAGTCGCTTCAAGATCGAGTAGGTGCAGAGATATGACGTTGTTTGAGTGTAAAGCATGTTTGAGTCGTTACGAAGTGTTTCCAGGAGTTGATCTTCTCTAATCCACTAGTAAAAGGAAAACCAGTTTCGGAGTCATATGAATGGAGAAGCGCGTTCTGGAAGTTGATGCAGTGAATCTTTCCGCGTCGGGAAGAAGCAGAGGAGCTCCAAATTCAAGGTTCTAGAGAGTTCCTTACATCACCGAGAACGTGGGTTTCCCGGTAAGTGAAATTACTGTTTTGCCCTTGCTCCCAGGTTTCCTTTTTGGGAAGTTTCCAAATATGACATATTTACATATTTGGAAAATTTCCATTTTAGGAAACTTCCTTCTAGGATAGGTTTCCCTTTTGGTAACTTTTCCTTTTCGGACATGTTTCCTTTTTGGATAACTTTCATTTATGGCAGGTTTCCATAAATGGAAAGTTTCTGTTTTGGCAGGTTCCCGATAAGGTTTAACCTCGGCTCTTCCTAGTCCAGATTTCTTTTACAAAGGTGGGTCTTCAGCCAAACAAACCAAGAGTTCGCGGTTGGGGAAGTCGGAGTCCCAACGGTGCTTCTGTTGGAAGCGGTTCAAGCTAGGGTAAGAGTGATGGAGGATTAACTTGGGATAAGAGGAATGACGGAAGATCTTCGTGGAGTAAAAACTCAGAAGGCAGATCATCAGTCAATCAAGTCAGGAGTTCATCTGTGAGGCCAAGGTGAGCAAGTTCTCGGCCTCTGGTGATCTTGATATTCGTTTAATTTGCTTAGTATAGGGTTAAACCAACAAGTTTCGAGTTATATGTCTTGGCACGAATATAAACTTTGTATTATGTATCATTAACACATAAGATCATATACGCCTAAGTGCGATTGCTTGTTAGATCGCTAAGTCGAGCCTAAGTTAAAACATGAACATTGGTCACTTAGATTGCTTAAATGGGAAGATTAATGCTAACATGTATTTCTTGAGAATTGTGCAAGAGAGTCATAGCTTTAGTTTAATATTGTTACGTGGTTACGTGAGTTGTATGGTCGTCCATCCAATTTACGGGTGTAATGCACCTCACACCGCGCTAGAACCCGAACGAGTGAAATGGTTGAATGGCCCGACAAGAATATCAGGACAGGGTGCGATAGATCATACTTTACTTGATGGTACCCTATATTAAATTTAAAACGAATATAAAAATCTCATCATATATTGTATAACTAAATTATTAAACAAAAAGATAAATATAATTAAATAGGTTAACACACTAATTATTTTATAGATTATATGTGTAAGATAACACAAATTTTTTTGTCACAAACTAACACAAATTTATGTTTTCAAATAAATTTATTTTAAAATTAAATGTTATAAGAGAAAATATTTAAATTATTATTAATAAATTTTAGTTTACTCATATAAAAATGAAAACTACAGTATATTCTAACATATGAAGCATGTGTATTCAAAAAATAGATTTATATGCAGAATCAATACTATGTTTTGCACAAATTTATCAAATGACAAATAATTTATCTAATATATCAATTTGATTATTACGGTATTTAAAACCAACATGAGAATAATTTACAAATAATTATAAAACAATGATCAATTGAAAATTGAATATAGAGAAATCTAATCTAATATATAAAAGTTGTTCAACTCTCTCTAAGAGCTTGACACGTCATCAATTTCAGTTGACGTGAAGATTACATGTGTCGCTATGAGATTTAAACAATGAAAATTAATTTGTATTAAATATATAATCTATTAAAGTTGTGTTTATTCAGAGAATACGAAAGGTCGTTTATGTTGTTTTTAAGATTTAAATTTAAAATTGAAGAATATAAAAAGTCGTGACGTCTCAGCACACGAAAGAAAGATGTGTCTATATTAATTTAATACAATTAAATGAAAAAAAAAATGTAATACGTCTAAATGAAAAAACAAAAGAAAAACGTTTTTTTTAACTCTTCTATTCAAATTCTCGATTCATATTATTAGCTATTTAAGTAGAATTTTGAATTCATATTATTCATATTAATTTAATACATATTGTAATCATATGATGTCTTTTTAAGAATTTTATTTAAAACATATTTGTAAATTAACATTTTATATAAGATTATAAGTAGTCATTCAAGAAAAAAACACTAAGGTTTATGTATTGAATATATAATATATGATAAAAGAAGAGAACTGCAAATTTAGTGAAAAAAATATAAATAAAATTTCAAACAATTTAAAAAAAATTACGAAACAAAATCAAATAAAATCCGTGCGTAACAGAGTTGTTCTCCTAGTGAAAATAACATATGCGCAGTTGCGAAAATCAAACTGAAGTTTATTATTTACATCAATCCCACACGTGTTTACTCCCATGTCCAAAGGCAAGAAAAAAACGTCTTCTCTCTTATAATGAAAAAAAGGATAGATGTTGTTGAGTTGACACGTGTACAGAATTACACGGAAAATAATTTTATAAGCGAAGAAAATTGTCCTTTAGCAGATCCCACATCCTAATCAGAAACCCTTTAATAGAGGCCGTGTTCGACCAGTTAATGGATCCCACGTGTCCCCCTAAAATCAAGAAAGCACCCAATCCCACTCTTGTTACAATTTTCCACGTCTGACTTTCTCTCTTTAACTTTATTAATTTTTAGTTTCTCTCCAGCAATTATAAATAAAGTTGTTATTGTTTTGTCAATGTTTATTTCGATTTTTTTTCTTCTTAAATGAAAGATTACATGATGTCAAAAAAAAAAAAATGAAAGATTACATTTTGATCAATTAATTAGTCACGATAATTTAATGGAAACATTGATTTGGCTATTCTCGGTATTTGTCGTTTAGTGTGAGCGAGATACATGTATCTCCGAGTTTTTGTCTTTGTCGGTTTGGTGCTATAGACTCGTGTCAATTGTTTATACCATTCGAATTTTGCCAACTGCTATGGTTCCAAAATCACTTGGACCTACTTATTAAACTACGATTCTACCCTTTCTTCTAATGTTAAGCACCTCCAATGGAGGCCCTTAATGTCTCTTGCACTGTTCGCGGATCCCACGATATTTGGCGGTCTGCGATTGATTCTCTTTTCATTTTTTTCTAAAACAGACAAAAAAATAATAAAAATTCAAAAACTTTACCTATGATTCCGAGCCAAAGAATACACCATTACATATGCTCTTGGTTTTGATATTAAATAGTATTATTTTTCTGAAGTGCTATTATCGTCCTCACGTTGGTGGACAAAATATTTGTTTTATTTGCTCGGATCCTTTATCCGCTTTAATCTGATCCGAAAAATCTAAATATCTGTAATTTTTCGAAGCAAAATAAATAACAAAAATTGATATCCGTTAAAAACGAAAGAAAGCATCTTATATATTAAGTATGAAGTCAGTTTGCACCAAATTAAAAGTTGGACT
>OVAN01006897.1:0-20500 GCA_900406275.1 Anastatica hierochuntica | reverse complement strand
GACTTCGTTGAACGATAGTTAAGTCTAGACGATGACCTGTCAAGACGAAGGTAAGTCTAGACGATGTTAAGTCTTGATGACGATAAGTCTAGACGTTGGTTGTGTTTCCGAGTAAGTCCGATTAGAGATGCGATCCTGGACGTTGATTTCGAGATGACCATTTTTGACACGAACATGTGTCATGATTAAGAGATTTATTAATCAAATGGAGTTGGAACAAGGCCTTAATAACACAAACATATTTTGTTACCAAATATGATTCTCAGAAAATGGTCGATAAGCTTATGTACTGTTGAGTACAAGATCATATAAAAAATCTTGCTTGGACTCACTTACATCAAAATCACTAGCTGCAATTGATTGGGACTAATAATAAGACAATGCTCTTGTTTCTCATGAGCTTCTTCACATGATCAAATAAGGAAAAAAAAGAAAGATCATGCCTACACTTACATTGCGATCAAGGCAGATATAAGTAAAGAATATGATCGAGTAGAATGGATTTTTCTTGGAAAATTTATGGTAAAATGGGTTTTGATGAGAGTTGGATCAAGTGGATATTGCTATGTGTTTCAACGATATCATTATCTATACTTATTATTGGTCATGTATATGGTAAGATTGCACCTACTCGAGAGATTCGACAAGGAGACCCTTTGTCTTCATATTTAGGCCTTCTGCAGAGACTAGCGGCATTTTTAAGGGAATAAAGATCTCTCGACACATCTCCACAATATCTTAGATTCTTTTTGCGGATGATTTGTTGTTCTTTTGTCAAGCGACAAAGGATGATTGTGAAGTCTTATCACATGTTTCAGGAGTTTGAAGCACATATTCAGCCATAAAATAAACCTTCAAAATCTTCTATTGTTTTTGACATGAGAATTGAAGAGAGAAAACGGTAGATGCTTCACAGAGTTCTTCGAATTGACAAAGTTGGTGGAGGTAGAAAATACTTGGTGTTACCAGAATATATAATTTGATTGTAATAAGACAATCATTTGAATATGTTATATAACAGGTTAAAGAAAGGATTGAGGGTTGGTACACTCGTTTTATCTCTGGCAGGAAGGAGGTTCAAATTAAAGCGATTGCTCAAGCATTGTCTATTTATGCTATAAATTTTTTCTTACTGCCTAAATGAACTTGTGATGATATTAATAGTCTTTTGATAGAGTTTTGATGGGGAAAAGATAATGGTAAGAGAAAATAACATGAGTGGTATGGCATCGAATGTCCATACTAAAGGGAGAAGGATATTTAGATCTTAGAGACTAATGAATTCAATAAAGCTCTATCAGCGAAACAAGCATTTAAGATTTTAATGAGACCAACTATGTTGCTAGCACATATGTATAGAGGAAAGTACTTCCATGACTTAACTTTCTTACAAGAAAAGTTTTCAAAAATAGTCTTTTGGTTGAAGGTTAATACTAGAAGGGAAAATAATTTTTTTGAAAATGACAAAAGTTCGTCTAGGGAATGAAAACACAACAAGTGTATGGAATCATATGCGGTTGTCATCATTACCTCCTCGACCATCAACCAACACATGATCATACATGAATCTAATGGTCTTAAATGTCTAGAAAAAAACACACGAGGATAAGATGTCGAGCTTATGAGCCAAATGTTAAACCAAGAAGATAGTAAACTTGCAAAGACAATACTAATTTCAAAGTATGCCCATATGATTTATATGAGTGGTCTTACACCGCAAAAAAATGTGCCTCCACTTACATTAGATATAGAACCTTCGGAAGGATTAATTGAATTGAAACATCATATCTGGATATTATAATTGGATCCTTAGCTACAAAATTTCTGTGAAGAGTACTATCAAAAGCTTTACCAATTGTAGAGAGATATGTGTCCAGAAAAGTAAACATAAATCATGTTTGTCAAAGATGTTGCTTATATGACGATACAATCAACCACATAATCTTTGAATGTCAACAAGCACAAGATATTTGTAAATATGCAGATGTACCTTACTACTACAATCCTTATTCTAATATTGAAGATAATGTTTTACAGATACAAAACATTGCTGAGATAGAAAAATATCATTGTAGACCCGATTGTTACCACTATGAGTATGATGGATTATATGAAAATCTTGGAATGAATTTACGTTTTTAAAAAAGAATGTACATCCAAATATATATATGTGAAACGAACCATGAATGTAATGATTGAAAAGTGCTCAATACATGAGGAGGAGAAACATAAAGAATAAGCTTTTATAACTGATGTGAGGTCAAGTTTTACCACAATTTAAACCTACGTGCAAGCGAACAGCATCCGCAGTAATACTTAGGGATCGAAACTAGTTATTCACATTTAGAACTTATATGATTTTGGACTAAGCTAAGAACAAAATATACAAGGATTTTTTTAGTTTTTATTTGGTTTTATAAATGCAAATGAACCTACTCTACATGCCAATTTACAAAGGATAAATCAATGATATGATATGCATCAAAGAACAGAGAGTTAAAGTAAACAAGGAGGAATTAAAACTCGACTAGGGGCATAATGCTTCGGTCTAAAACACAACCATTAATATAAATCCTCTCCACTTTCTAGGTTTGAGATTCTATATTTAAATCACCAGGGGATAACGCCTTTTGGGCGGCCTTGTAGAGACTAAACACGCATTAAATCAATCAAGGATAATTGTTCACTATTCCAATTAGATCTACTTTCGTTGCCTACTTAGAAAGGCTCATCAAATACTAGTTTCAACAGTATGTGAAGCTTTTGCAATGCATACTACTTTAGATCTACTTGCTAACTGGCCTAGGAAACAAATATCATTACAGTTCAAGCAGAGATGATAACGTTATTGATAAAACCTAGTCGTTTAGTAATCTTATTAGAGTAAACTTATAGACTCTTTGTAATCTATTGCCTAACATGAAAAATAATAGATCAAAGAAATATAAACACGAAATCAATCATGGCAACAATCATTCATATCAAATCAAAGGGAGAATGATAGATAAAACCAAATAATGGAAGAAAGATTGATGGATGTATTGAGATGAGATAGATCCTTCAGAGGCTAACAAGGGGCACGACTCAAAAAGTGTCATCCCTGCCTCTTTAGTCACTTATTCAATCTAAATCTAAACAACTATCCTCGAAATGAAACCTAAAAGCAACTATTTATAGTACAACATCACTATTCGATCAAATGAGTAAAATTGAGCCTTAAGCTCTCCAAATGTTGGGCTTCATGTAAAGGGGGCTTGAGTTGAATGCTTGAGCTTTAAAAGGCTTGGAATAAAAACACTTGAGTTTGGAAAATGTATGGTTCGAAACCCAAATGGTCTTCCTTTTGTTTTGGCCTCTCCCTACACCCTTCATATGCAAGACAGTTGGACCAGTCTTCATTATAATTGGTGTAACTCTTTGTTCACTGCTCCAAATGATGTGAAACCACCTTGATATGAAATCTAACTTAAATATCTATCTTCTTTCCAAGTTTCATCGAAATCCATTAAGGCAAGACTTTCATCTTGGATGATACTTCTGATTCTTGGAAACTGTCTAGAAACTGACTTTGATCCATTTAGCTGCACAATGCTCCATAATACATTGATTTACCTAAAATACTTAAAATACCAAAAATAGAGGAAAAATACTTCTAATCGTTGAGAATTTCATAAAAGCAACAAGAAAATATACTAAAATCCTAAAGAAAAGTGGTAAAACAATGGTGTTGTCCTCGAGCTAAGAAAACGAAGAAAAGAGAATAGGCTTGAAAAATTGGAAACTTACGTTTGCTTTCTTTAAAGATTGGAAACTTAGACTGGTGTGATCCACTAACACCATAGTCGACATTAGATAGAACCTTCAGTAATCAAAACAAGTCTAACAACGTCCCTGGTTCAGGCACGATCAACAAGTGTGACCTAGGATCTCCATCTCCACTCCCTAGAATCTACATCGTGCGGTCTCTTCGTGGGAGTATCAATCAAAGAACACATAGACTCAACTCAAACGCGATCCTAAACAATTTTAGCCCACAATCGATTCCTTTCCTCTTCGTTATTCATTTTTAAATACTTTTTAAAGGCTAATTTCACCATACTTTTCTAGGGTATCACTTTATTTTTTCTATTAGCCTCTGAGGATCGATTTTTTCTACTTTTCTAGGGTATCGTTTTATTTTTTCCATCAATCTCTTTATTCTTTTCTTTTTAAGCACATTCGGATTTTATTGGTTCTGAAATTGACAATATGCAGAAGCACTTTGCTGAAATTTTTTATTAAGGAAGGAAGAGGGAAACCATATACTTAATTTTTGTCAGGTCCAAAGAGGAATCTGATTCAATTCATACCAAGACCCAAGAAGAGAAAATAAAGTTCACTTAACTACTGATTAGCTAAGGATTACCCGACTATCAAGTGATAGCTGATCCACCTGCGCTTTTTCGATCGGTAAAATTGCAGTCAATCACTGACACTATGGACAAGTGGTTATTTCAAAGCTAAGCTTGTTTCCGGACTGTTTTAACTCAACAAAAACGTTTTAATTTCGAATTTTTTTGAAAACGACTCAAAAAGAAACAAAAAGTGTCAAAAAACAAAGAAAAAGAAGCATTAGTAATAATAAGAATCTCCTGGACTTAACTTACACTGTTCCGGTGTAAATCAAATATGGAAGGTACTGAAAACTAATGTAAGAGGTAAGCAATAGGAGTTATTAAGATATGGACGGCCATTTATGATGTTTAGCTTAACCGAAATGAAGTTTTATGGTCCGTTTTCGTAATCCGGGAAGACTACTCCGACCAAACTGAAAAATTACTACAAAATAGAAAATTTGATTAGAAAAAATGAAGTATAAAGCTGAAGATCATACCAATATTGTCGTGGCCAAGTTTGGTCTCATCAGAATGCTCGGTTTGGCTCATCTTGATGAAAAACTAGGTTGGTGCCATTCTGACCGTTTCAAGGCTGGTTTTTCTTGAGAAACACCTTCTTCAAATGCTATTAAGTAGTAAATTGTCAATTTGACATATTGGTTCATTTGGCAGAACTCGATTTGGTCTTGCCCGAGTTTTCTTCGATTTCTGGCCAATCCGACGCTCCAAACTAAAGTATGAGCGCTTCCAAATATGATTGGGATATTCTTCATAAAATTCCGCTTTATGTGGGCGTTTTCAGTGGTAAGACCTGACTCAACTCCTGGATAAAAGTTCTAAAGAACCCGAATTTATCGGTTTTGTGTCATGTTGATCCAAAAGTAGATGTAGATCTCCGCCAGCCACTTTCACACGTTTTTCTGAAAGTATTTGATTATATTTAGCTGTTGTGGAAGTTTTTTTTGACTTAGATTGCTCTTCAGGTGCTCCGGATGTGGTCATAGTTCTTTTGAACAAATTTTTGAGCCCTTAAATGTAAGTGAGGGATGGCTCTGCCTTGATAGGATCATTCATGGCTTCAAAATATTCTTCATTTTGATCATAATACTTCTTGGGTGAATTGAAACTGAAGTTCCATTTTGGAGTTCCTTTAATGTTCAAATTCTCGCATGTCTTGCTCCATAGTATCGCCATTGTGTTTTAGCGTCTTTAAGTAGGTTTTGAAACCTTGAAATGTCCTTTAGATCCTATGTGAGGTGCTATAAAAACTTGATTGATTTCGTACTTGGCGGTAATGAATTGGCTAAGTTGTAAAAATTTGCTTGGTATAAGCTCCTTGTAGCTCCAAGTGTATATCTTTGTGTTCTTGAGGTTTCAGCCTTAAAAATCACAATTAAATGGTGCATATATGCTGAATTGAAGTGATTACCTTGAATGATTTGAGTTTCTGCAAGATCCGGCCAAGAAAATGGACGTTCGAAACTACTTTTCTCAGTCATACGCTCGTCCGGATGGGTAATGGGTTGGTCGGATGGTGTAAAAGTGTGTTCGAATACGGGAAAGACTTGGGAAATGGTGTGACCAGGTGGTGGAGTTCGTAGGACCGGTTTTGGACGAGGGAAAGGTCGCGGCCGGTGGTGGAGGTTGAAGGTCATGGATGGTTGGGGCAAAATGGTGTTGGGACCGTTCGGGGGGAGGAAACGGGACGGCAGCCGATCGTGGATTTTTCTTAAGGTACGGCTATTTTGAAACTGATACCGAGTGACGGAGCTCGCAGGGCTGGTTTTTGACACCAGATCCTTCGCGGTCGGTGTTGAGGCATTATTGCCTCGTGTGGTTTGAGGCACATAGGTCCTAGCACTGGTCGAAGCCTTCATTTTGGCGAAACCCGATATTGTGGTTCCATGACTATGTGTGAATCCCGAACATGTCCAGATTAATTTTTTCTCTATTTTCCCAAAGTTAGTTCCTATGAAAAAATAAAACATTAAAATCATTTACTAAAAACTTATAACACCGAAATGAAACTACTTATTCCTGAAATCGAAGTCTAAAAATCAAAATCAAATGAAACTAAAGAAATAAAACGTATGAGTTGTTTCCCATGAAGCGCTTGTTTATAGTCAATTAGCCTAACTCTTGGGCATTTTTGGACGTGAGGATGCCTTAATGGAGAGTTTAATCTTCATCCTCTTGTTGTAGATCCTTGAGATGAAATCTCCTCTTTTTCTTGTGCTTCTACCTCCAATTCAACTCTTTTAGTCGATTAAGGACACCGAATTTCCATTGCTGGATATCCCTGAGGTGCTATCTTGTACAAAAGGTCCTTGTCTGTATGAATAAAGTGCATTCTTGCATTTGGCCAATCCATAACAGCTCCTAGAGTTGCAAGAATGCTTCTTCCAAGTATCAAACTTGATGAATGCTTAGTTGATACTTCAACTACTTGAAAGTCAGTAGGCACAAGATCATTATTAATTTTTATATAGATTCCACGTAATGCTCCTACATGTCGTTTTATCGATCCATCTTCAAAGATTATGCACATTTCCGAAGGCCTTAGGGCTGTAAAACATAGCCGTTCTCCAACGAGTGTTGGAAAGAGATTCACTTCAGCTCAAGAATTGCATAAAGCATTCTCAAACACTTGTTTTGCTGATTGAACACTTAATTATGAAGAGCCATGGATCCTCCAATATCTGGAGTGTGATAAAACGTCTGTTAAGGTCTCTGATCTTGTCAAACATCGCTTCTATGTGGTACATGTCTTGTAAGTTGTTCTCAAAACAATTCTTGAGCTCCCGTTGAGTAGTACATACTCTATCAAATGTCATAGCTTTTGGTAGCTCTCTAGATATCTTGAAAAATTCCTTCCACTTATCCTTTGAAATGGAAGAACTTGGTTCTCTCGTTCCCAAGTAGACATTGTCGTTTTTGTGCTCAAATCGAGGCCTAGTTTTCGGTTGAGTTGCTTGGATCTTTGTTGTCCTCTTAAAGGGAATGTGTGGTTCCACTCCTTGGGGTGATCTTTGATTTTCCAATGGCTGGAAATCAAAAGTTAGGACCTCTCCCTTTAGGTCATTAGACTTAATGACGAAATTGGTGAGTTTTCTTCATTCTCCACTAGTTTCTTCTCGATATCTTTGAGATGAGAGCTTAGAAGATCAAGATTAATCTTGATGTCATGAATCTCAGGGATTTCGTGGTATATTCTTCCCACTTTTTCCTTTGCATCTTGTTGGTCATCTTCCATCCTTTTGTTAGTTTCATTAGCACTAGACACCAATTTTTCCAGATTGTCTTCTAGCTGCTTGATCTTCTCATTCAGCTCATCTTTGAAACTTTTGATTCTAAGATTTAAAATCCTAAAATCAGAATAACAATTCCTTTGCTTAGTTTCCACGACCTCAACCAAAGACTTAAGTCTTTTGTCCATGGCTTTTACGTTCCGGCTTTCTTCAAGGCGATTTTCATCGTCGTCTTGGAATTCTTTAGGTTTTTGCGGGAAAATGATGTTAAATAGTTCTTGCACAGCTTCTTCTATGTGATTTACACGCATGTCTAAGCCTTTAACAGTGAGTTCAAACTTTTCAACCCTCTCCTCAAGGACAAAATTTTGGTTATTTATGGCTGTTTAGATTCCCGGCTCCATGTCGCTTTGAATCTCGAGAAGTTGATCTGTCAAGTTCTCAACTTTAAACTCAAGATACTTTAAGGGCTTATAGGGACATAGAGAATGAGATAAATTTGTGATACATCTGACCTTGGAGTGCTAGGTCGTGAAAGATGTTGTAATCTCTCATGGGGAAGAAAACTGAGATTTCGATTCAGGGATCTCTTTGCATTGTTGCGAGATGCATATCTTCTTTGCTGGGATTCGTTTATGTTTTCCAGCGGTATAGAATCCAAATGCCAACCTCCTTGAGTGAATTTTTGGCTTGTACTTTGCCTCCAACCATGTCCTCTTAGGCATTGATCTCTCGGTTCAACATAGTCTCTCTCTAGCTGATAGAAATGAGGATAGTATTGAGTATCGTCCATGAATGAGGATTAGGGTTGTAAGAACCTTAAAAATTTTGTCCATGGCTTTAGAGAGGGTTAGGGTTTCGAAGTTTTAGCCTTGGTTTCTTGTATTTTCCCTGTAAAAGACAAGAGAAACATATAAATAAGTTAGTAGAATGGAAAAATCATATTTCTAAACAAAAAAGGATAATTCCAAAGGGTTATTATCTATAAAAAAAAGGGCCACGAAATTGTTAGTAAATTCATCAAAATCCTAAGTGTTAAAATCCAAAAAGAATTAAAATAAGTTAGAAGAAAAAACAAACTGAAATTTTTACAAAGAAATCGAGTTTTAAAGCTAAAAATCAAAATTTAACAAGAAAGAAAATGAAAGAAAAGAAAGTTTTCCTAGACTTAATCCTAGATCTAAATCTTACGATAAATATTACTAGTCCCTGACAACAGCGCCAAAAACTTGATGTGGGGTCAAGTTTTACCCCAATTAAAATCTTGCAGCAAGTGTACAACATTCACAGTAATACTTAGGGATCGAATCCACATGGACTAGTTATTCACACTTATAACTTATACGATTTCGAACTAAGCTAAGAACAAAATATGCAAGGGTCTGTTTGGTTTTTATTTGGTTTTTATGGTTTTGTAAATGCAAATGAACCTACTCTACATGCCAATTTACAAAGGATAGATCAATGATATGATGTGCATCAAAGAGAAGAGAGTTAAAGTAAACAAGCAGGAATTAAAACTCGACTAGGGCCATAATGCTTCGAGCTAAAACAAAACTACTAATGTAAATCCTCTCCACTTTCGAGGTTTGAGATCCTATATTTAAGTCACCAAGGGATAATGCCTTTGGACGGCCTTGTAGAGACTAAACACGCATTAAATTGATCAAGGATGATTGTTCACGATTCCAAGTAAATCTACTTTCGTTGTCAACATAGAAAGACTCATCAAATACTAGTTTTAACAGTATGTCAAGCTTTTGGAATGCATACTACTTTAGATCTACTCGCTAACTTGCCTAGGAAGTAAATAGCATTACAATTCAAGTAGAGATGATAACACTAGTGATAAAACCTAATCATTTAGTAATCTTATTCAAGTAAAATCATTGACTCTTTGTAATTTACTATCTAACGTGAAAACTAATAGATCAAAGACATGTAAACACGAAATCTATCATGGCAGCAATAATTCATATCAAATCAAAGGGAGATGGATATAAAAAACTGAATGATGAAAGAAAGATGGATGTATTGAGATGAGATGGATCCTTCAGAGGCTAACAAGGGGTACGACCCCAAAGGGTGTCGTTCCTGCCTCCTTAGGTACATATTCGATCTAAAACCTAAACAACAGTCCTCGAAATAAAATCTAAAAAGCAACTGTTTATAGTATAACTTCACTATTAGGTCAAACGAGTAAAATCGGGCCTTAAGGCCTCCAAATGTTGGGCTTCGTGCGAAGGAGCCTTGAGTTGAGTTGTTGGGATTTAAAAGGCTTGGAATAGAGCCACTTGAGTCTGGTGAATGTCTGGTTCAAAACTCAGATGGTTTTCCTTTTGTTTTGGCCTTTCTCTGCACCTTCATTTGCGAGATAGTTGGACTAGTCTTCAGTATAATTGATGTAACTCTTTTTCCATTGCTACAAATGATGTGAAACCCCCTTGATATGAAAGCTAACTCAAATATAAATCTCATGTCCAAGTTTCATCGAAACCAATTAAGGGCAAGGCCTTCATCTTTGACGATACTTCAGATGATCTGAAATTGTTCAAAAACTAACTTTAATCCATTTTGCTCTATAATGATCCGTAATACATTGATTGATCTGAAATGACCTGAAATACCATAAACAAAGGAAAAATACTTCTAATGGTATAGAACTGCATAAAAATACAAAGAAAACATACTAAAATCCTAAAGAAAAATGATAAAATAATATTGTTATCAATAATACAAAGCTAAAAATGGGAACCTCAACCGTATGGATGGTTGAAGTGTAATGTTGATAGTGCATCGGCCATCAGAAGGGAACCAGTATAAGCATGGATTGTTCGAGACTCATAAGTGAAGCATATTAAGTAAGAAAATATGAAGCTTCAAGTGATGCAATCTCCTTTACAAGTTGAGGCGATAGGTCTGTTACATGCTTTACAAATGTTGTGGATCAATGGTTGGCGTTTTGTGCGGTTTGGAAGTGATAACTTATATATTGTGTTTTAGGCCTTTTTACTTGGGTTTTTAATATGAAAAGCCTATTTTCATATGTATTTCAGTCTTTTCGGAGTTTTTTTTTATTTTTCTTTAGTGTTTACACAGGTTACATGTTTGAATCAAGAAAAAGACGCGACTAGACGAAAATTTAAAGTTTAAATTATTCTGCAGACAAATGTTACTGAGAAGATAAAAAGGATGCAAGCAAGGCGTATTTTTGATGATGATTTTGTAGCAAACTAGAAAGGATATATCGATCCATTCTGACGACTCGATCGATTCAAGGTCGAATGTGGATTTATTTTCCAAATCATATGCAAACCAAAAAAGACCTTTTTTAAGACCTGGATACATGTTAAAATATAATAGACTCACGTTTTAGGTTTTCTTATGATATTTTTGAGTTATCCAAGAAGACTTGAGCTTTGTAATCCTGAAAGAGACTATTTCAACATGTACTTCGTTTGGAGAAGAATTTATGAAACCTGTCTTTACAATTTTTATTTAATACAATATGTCTTCATAAAATTCATCTTGTGTTTATTTAATTACTATGAGTGAGTAGTTCAGTTTGGTTTAGGGTTTTCACAAAGAGATTTCATGATTTGTTAATTTAGGATTGTTAGATTATGGACTATTTTTATGGATCATCATCTATCATTTTTCTTAATTCCGAAATTAGATTGATCATCTAGTTTATGTTGTTAGATTGTTTAATGCATATAAAGTTTATGACTAAATGTCCACAAGAATGTTATATGAGCAAACTAGCGGAAGTTGATGCTAAAGCGCTTTATCAACTTATCAAAACTGATAGAATGCATGTTTAAGATCTTAAGCTCAACTGAAGTTAGCGTTTAGGATTCTATAAAATAGGAAGTTAACAGGAAATAAGTTGATTCTAAATTTATGATTTGAGTTTAAGACAATTCAAAATAATGTTCCCTAACTGACTATATGAATTAACGATGAATTAAATTTCCTCATAATACCATGCGCCCAATGTTTTTATTCAATCATCTACAACCCCGAGTTTCTTTGCTTGCTTTCATTTGTTGTTTAGTTCTTAATAGTTTCAAACCCGTTCTTCCTACCGCCTTAGCTCGTAGTTTAACCTTGTTACCTACGTGTGATTATTGGTCCTTGTCGATTTGATACCATATACACTACTACATAGTTTAATGTGCACTTACAGTTAGTTATTAGGTTAAAACTTGAGTGATCAAATTTTTGGTGTCGTTACGGAGACAGTTTGGTCATACTAGGGTATTATGTTTATCGTGCCACTAAGGCATTTTAATTTATCTTGTTTAATCTTTTTTTCTTCTTTGTTTGTGTGCTTGCATATGCATGAACATGTATCATATTAGGAGACAAGGATCAAGCAATCTACTACCTTTCGAGCCAAAACTTGGTCGTTTAGAGACACAGAACAAGAAAGAGAAAGCAATTGATGATAATCTGGCGGTTGAGATGAGTGATAACGTGGACAATTTTCTGCTTCAGGACCTTCCTAAGCTTTCACATGGTCTTTAAGACCAGAACAATAACAACAACAACAACCGTCAGGACCCACCAGATTCGGGTCAAAATAGTGTCAATGCTAAGATTTATCCACTTCCTATTGAGAGGAGAGATTTTGAGATCAAAACTAGTCTTATCAATCTAGTGTAGGAAATCCAGTTCCATGGCTTACCTTCTGAAAACTCGATGCACCGTCTTGGAAGATTTGAAGCTATTCGTAACACCATCAAGTATAATGGAGTGTCTGAAGATGCGTTGAAGTGCAGGGGTTTCACTTTTTCTCTCAAAGAAAAAGCTACCAGGTGGCTAAACTATGTTGCTTCAAGGTCTCTCACTACTTGGGAAGAGACCAAAGTGGCTTTTCTGGGACATTTCTTCCCCAAGTCAAGGTTGACTTTTTTCAAAAACAAGATCACAAGTTTCCAAAAATTGGGTACAAAGAGTTTCTACCAAGCCCAGAACGATTTAATGAATATACTATGGATTGCTCTCATTATGGTTACACATATGTGAACTTGCTGAACATCTTCTACATTGGGGTCAAGGAGAAGCATCAGAATGCCATGGACACAACAAATAACGGTGATTTCATGAATAGAACTATGGAAGAAGCTACACTCTGATAGACAACATGGTAGCAAGTCATGCGATCCGGAGGTCAGAACATAACCGCAGGAAAATGCGGATGGTCTATTAAATAGAGAGACCAGAGATCAGTGCACTTTGTATAGGAGCACAATGATGGGCAAGTGTATCAGGAGTTTGTTGCTAAGGAATCAAACAATGATCAGGGTGATGTCGACTTATTAGTGGACAGGAAAATTTTGGAAACAGTGGTTTTAAGTAAAACTATCAAAATCATCTTAATCTCTTATACATAGGAAAAAACTTGGAGAAGCCATAAGATCAAGTATATTTTCCCATGGGTAACCAACAAAATCAGTTTCAGAACAATCACTTTACACAGAACGCGAGTGTATTCAACATGGGTACAAGGAATCAGGTCTAGGGGAATAACTTTGGGAAAAGTTGCTTTCAGCAAAGACAACAGTATGAGAATTTTAAAACACAAATCAGTTAGGTTTCCAAGCTCAAGGGATCACTTCTACAACTTAACACTCTTAGGATAATGAGCTGAATCAGCTGATGCAGCAACAACTAAAAGATCAGAAGAAAACTTCTACAGATATTAACCACAAGCTCGGTAGCATGTACAATGATCTCAACGAGAAGTTTGAGGAATTGATTATTGACATGAAGTTACTGAAAACCCAGGTTACTCAGACATCATCTAGAAACATAGTACTACAAGGGATTTTACTAGGAAAGCCTGAGAAGATTCTAAAAGAATAATGTAATGCGATTATGCTGAGGAGTGGGAAGTTTATCGAGAAGCCTTGTCAAGAAAGGATCAATTGATCTCAAAATAGGATTAATTGATGGAGTGCAAAAAACGTAAACTTCAAAACTGGCAGAATGAAAGATATCAATTGATCCCCATTCATGGATAGATAGATCCTCTCCACGATGAACATGCTAAGATTTCAGTTGTTGTTCATGATCTCGTGGAGGTTGAGGATGTGTTCGTACCACCTAAGCCTTATGTTCCTAAGGTACCATTTCTTCCATACCCTAACAAAAGATCAAGGAGCATGAATATGTGATGCTAAAAATCTTATGAGTGAATTACATGTTCGATTACCTTTTCTCGAGGCAATCAAGATGGTACCTTCTTCGATAAGGAATATGAAGGAGACTTTGACTGATATCACTCTGCACTGTGGAGTTATGTAGCTAACTGGGGAATATAATGTGGTTTTATAGAATAATGTGCATGAGAAACGCGAGATCAGATCTCTTAACTTTGAGAAATGTCTTTATAATTTGGGATCGGGAGTCAATCTCATGCCATTGTCTGTCTCTGAGAGGTTGGGTTTGCTAAACTACAAACCTACTAGGATTTCTTTTGTATTTACATATAGGTATGTGTGTTGTCCAATGGGTGTACTACAAAACATTCATGTTGGAAAAGGGTACTTGTGGACTGTTTTTGTAGTCCTAGAGCTCGAGGAGAAACCCAAGGATCCTATAATCTTGTGTAGATCGTTCTTATCTATTGCAAGAGTTATGAATAATGTCCAAGATGATCATATTATTTACGATTGGGAAAATTATGTTGCTTTTCAACATTATGAAGGCAATGAAGAAGCCCACTCACGATGGACACACTTTTTAGGTAGACACATTAGCTATTATCATTGAGGAGTCTGTAGAGTAGCTTTATGCCCCTTCAAATTGCTTTAACTGATATTGAAAATGAGTTTGGTTTCTTGAGCGAGGATACAACAAAAGTTTTGGAATTCTGAATTCATCGCAAGTGATAAAGAAGCATGTAGCTTTTTTCTTACTTGAGGAGCTTCCTGCTGAGCCCACATACATTGTACCTCACTCATAGCCTGATTGGAGCGACCTGAAAGCTCCAAATCTTTAGCCAATGATGCTACCCTCCCTATGAAGGCATGCTTTTTTGGGTTCTAACTCAACAACCCTATGATTATCAATGTTAACTTATAGAATAGAGATCGCCTTGCTTCTTTCAAAATTGCGAAAGTTAAGAAAATCATTGGGGTATATGATATCA
This sequence comes from Anastatica hierochuntica, assembly GCA_900406275.1. Lineage (NCBI taxonomy): Eukaryota > Viridiplantae > Streptophyta > Magnoliopsida > Brassicales > Brassicaceae > Anastatica > Anastatica hierochuntica. Next base: position 5,717 of record OVAN01006897.1, on the reverse strand, counting down.
CAAGTATCTCCTCATATCTCTACATGCAAAGGATCCATTAGGAGGATGATTCTAATACCTCCATAGAACACCAAAGGAGACTCAATCCAAGCTTATGGAGGTGGTGAAAAAGGAGATTCTGAAACATTTGGGTGCATGTGTGATTTATCTTATCTCTGACAACACCTGGGTGAGTCCAGTTCACGTGGTTTCCAAGAAGGGTAGTATCATTATCATCACCAACAAGAAGAACGAGCTCAAACCCACTAGACCCATCACATGCCACATGTGTGCGTTGGCTACAGAAAGTTGAACTCAGCTACCAGAAAGATCCCTTTCCTCTCCCTTTTACTGATCAGATGCTAAAGAGACTTGTTAATCATCTTTACTACTATTTCCTTAATGGTTATTCAGATTTCTTTTAGATTCCAATCAATCAGGAGGACCAGGAAAAGATGACTTTCACATGTCCCTATAGGACTTTTGCTTACCGGAGGATGTCCTTTTGATTGTGCAATGCACCAACCACTTTTCTAGCAATGCATGATGTCTATTTTCACTAATTTTATTGAGGACGTCATGAAGGATTTTGTAGATGATTTCTCTGTTAGATCATCGTTCTCTGATTATTTATCTAACCTTTACAAGTTTCTGGAATGATGTGAGGAGAAGCATCTAGTGCTCAACTGGGAGAAGTGTCACTTAATGGTGAAAGATGAGATTTTTTAAAGCCAAATGATATTGGAGCACGGGATCAAGGTCGGCAGGGCAAAAGTCAAGGTGATGACGAGTCTACAACCTCCTACAACGATCAATAATTTCAGAGCTTTTTGGAACATTCATGTTTCTACAAGTGATTCATTAGAGATTCTAAAAAATAGCTAGATCATTGACTCGCATGCTATACAAAGACATCAAGTTCGATTTTTGTGCAAAATGGCTTGAGGCATTTCAAACGATCAAGGAAGCCCATGTTAGTGCTTCACGTGGGCGGTTTGTCAAAGTTTAAAATTTGTAAACCTAAACCCTACATTCAATCCCGCAAGAGAACGGGGTCAATCGTAGTACTTTAGGGTCGTCTAAGGATTTGAAGGCTAGACTAGTAGAACCTAAGCAAAGGGAATACCCTAAGAGTCCTAATCTAGGTGGGCGATTTAGATGAGGATTGTCACGGGTCTCCACTAAATCTAATGATATTGAAGGCCAAACATAATAAAAATGCATAAAAGAAAGCAATAAGTAAACAAGCAAAGTAAGTAAAACAATAAAAGAGTGAACTTGGATGTAAACAATAAAAAGGTAGGATCTTGAGATAATGGTTATGGGTTCGGGGTCAATCTAGTGATGTGATGGACTTTGGTAAGGCTTTATTAGAAGATTGAAGTTATTCCCTAGGCCAATGATCCCTCTGTTATTGATCAACCCACTCTCGTGGCGAAGATCTATTCACCTATACACGTTACAAGGCTCAACTCTTGTTTGTTGCCTATCTAAACATGTATGTGATAGTGTTCCTCGTGCACTTCTATCCATTTAACACCTTGATGTCCCATTGGGCTAACTACTCTAATAGCTCAAGGTGAAAACATAGATCTATTTCTCTCAAGAATTTCATCGAACACTTTCTAGGCGTCAATGAGCAAGCAATAAACTTTAAAGAACTAAACTAGATCTAGTAGGAATCTATGCCAAAATCTAGCCTAATAATCCATCACAACCCTAAATCTAACCCTAGCCTACCATATCTCAAGATCTAAGAAGGATCTACTCACTAAGAGTCATAGAAATCCAAAGACAAGAGTTTGATCTTTGAGCTCCCATGTTCATAGACAAATAGGTCTAGAGAAAGAGATGAGAAGAAAAGATCCAAATCACTCAAAAGTATCAAGAAGTTATTACAATGTTTTAGATCTCAAAATAAATGAAAGAAAAGTAAAGTTGATGTATAGTTGATCAAAGTTATGTTCTTGGTTTCATAGGGGGCTATTTATACTAAAGGAAGGAGTGTGGGTGCCCTAAAAAGGGTTTCTTCATGTCAAGGGAGGCTGCTGTGGCCCAAAAGTGGCTCACCATCGACCTTGGGGTCGACAGTAGCTCACCTTGGGTAGAAAAGCTGCCAAGGGAGGCTACTGTCGACCCAAGGTTGCTCACTGNAGGAGTGTGGGTGCCCTAAAAAGGGTTTCTTCATGTCAAGGGAGGCTGCTGTGGCCCAAAAGTGGCTCACCATCGACCTTGGGGTCAACAGCTAGGCTCCTTAACTACTCTTTGTCTCTTCTTCCTCCTCTTGAATGCTCTACTTGATCCCAACTTCTCCCATAGTATTTAGCTCCTTTTGTCCTTATTTTTAACTTCATTTCCATCTTAGATTCACCTCTAGAGCCTCCACGAATCCATCTTGAAGTTGCACCTACAAATGGAAAGAAAATGATATGCAAATGCAATATGCTCGTAAACTAGACTCTAGACTCAAACTTATGGATTCTTGGACTTATATGCAATATTTACAATCTAAATATGGATGAAACTAAGCTAAAATGCATCATAACATGCATGAAAATATGTACACATCAACACTCTCGGCCTTGTCCTTTGCTTGTCCTCAAGGAAACAACAAAGACCAAACCCGGAATGAGGTTTAGAAGTGGGAACTCAAAACCAAGATAAGGAAAGTAATGCCTTATGCCCAACGTTCTCAAAACAAGTAAAATGGTGCAAAGATCATCTAAGCGCCTATGTACTTCTCCATGATCATGACAAAACCAACTCTTAGAATTTAAGCTAAGCATCCATAAACTATCTCATCGCCAATTCCTTTTTACATTCAATTAAGCTTAGGCGTGAGTTCTTTACCTATGGGCAATGCATCTTATCCATTCAGTTTGGAGTTCAAAGAAGGGTTTGATGTAAAGAAGTGTGAAAAGAAGAGGGTTTTCTCGATTTAAATTGGTTTCTCTCAAACAAAGTAGTGCAAGAAAATAGGCAAAAGCAAGGTGGTAGACGAACAATTTACACATACAAAGCATTTACTTCCTCTAATTGTTCCCATCCCATTGCTTCCTAAGAATCTAGACACTTACTTGATATACTTCTCATCCTAGACCTAGAAACCATAAACTTTTATTGAACCAAACTCACTCATTCTTTTTCTTTTTATAGACAACTAGAGATTCTTAAACTTTTAAACTTCTAAGCTACTAATCTTCTTTTGATTTCAACAACCACTATCTAATCACTTGGATTCTTTGTTTCTTTTTTCTTTTAAGGTGGACTCTCTAGGCTTTTGGTGTCTAAGGTTAGAGCTTAAACTTAGTACTAATCTCTAGTGCCTTTTTCTTTCACTTCTTTTTCTTATCTTTTTTCGATTTTTCCTTCTTTCTTTTTCTTATTCTTATTCAACCAACCTAGGATCATATAAGCACTAAGGAATATCTACTTGACTCAATACACACTAACTATTCCCAAAATTTAGACAAACCCAAAACCACAAAGATTTTCCCCTGCTTTAGCTCTAGTTAGCTTTAAAGTGAGGCTAACTCTAAGGAAGTATCCTCTTTGTCGTTCAACTTCAATTCACTCGGCATTTTGCCCGTGTGTGCACTTTTCTAAAGAGGCCTCACATATCTAAATAATAGGGGGTTTTGAAGGAAAAGTTTAAGGGTCCTTAAGGGTAGGTCATTACTCTAAAGATGAGAGTAGCCATTTGAGCTAAGAAAAGTGGTAAAAGATGGTTAAAACATAGCTCAAATGTAGTGATTTCCCATGGTCAAGTATGACAAAGCCCATAAGCAAGGTGTTGTGCCATCTTTGATAGGAATTGACCCAAAAGATAGCTTACTTCTACATTCGCAAAGACCTTTAAGTGGTCTAGGCAACATCTTACTTCTAGCGAGGACATTATTCATTAAACAAAACTCAACTATCTATGAGGTAGTTTCATCATAGTTCCCTATGAAAAATGCAATCCTATATGCTCCTAACAAACTAAATATTTACAAATGTATGCAATCTATATGCAAAGCTTTGAAAACAAATTGAAAATCTTTTTGGATTTTTGAAAATTTTCGATTTTTTTGGTTTTTTATAAGTCGTAATTATCTACAATGCAAGACTAAATATGTAAAGAAAACAAAACATCAAAACTCAAAATAGTATTAGTACCAAGCCCCTTCCCCGGAAACTTCACAATCTCAGTGAATTTTAAACCATGAGAGTGACTCATAAAAACACATATATAAAACGAAAATATGCAATGCTATATACGAGGGACTGTAGGTGTACCTTGAGAAAACTCATATATATGAGTGTCTTGAGGAATCGGTGGATGGCTCTTGGTATGAAGTCCTTGATGGTATCATTCTTTGCTCCGTCCATGTTGGGTAAGATAGTGATAGCTCAGGTTTTCACCCAAGAAATCACTGCAAGCGTACAGTTAAGAACGTTTTAGTGGTTCGGAATCGAATCCACATAGACCAATGATCATACGAAAAGCTATAGATCAAACACAGGCTAAAGCGAAAAGGAATAAATTGTTGGTGATGCTAAAATCGAAAAGAAAGCAAAAAAAAAAGCAGAAAATTGAGTTGTAAATCAATCAAGAAAATATTGGGCACAGGGTGTTCTCAGGAAATTCAAGTCATCATCATAGTCATGTTAATTAACAGGGAAATAGAATTAAGAACGATCTAGAACTCAAATCACTAATTTATATTCAACCTACTTCTATAGCGCTAATTCCCTATGTTATAGAATCCTAGAGACTAACTTCCGTTGAATTTAAAAATTCTAAACATACATTAGATTCAGGTTTGATAAGTTCACAAAGCGCAATAACGTCAACTTTTGTTGGCTGACACTTTGCTCGTTTAACACAGATCAAACATTCAAGAAATCACTTTTGGTGTATTGAAAATCCTAAGATCAGAAACTAGGTCGCGAATCCAAATTCAACATTAAACGTAGTGATAAACGAAGATCCAATAGATAATTTCCCAATCTAACAACCTAACAATGACAAATCATGAAAACTCCTAATGAGAAACCCTAAGCCCAACAATGGAACTACTCACGCGTATTCAAAGAACAATCACAAGACAAATCAATGAGAAACATCATGAAATTGAATAGACTGTGATCGAGTGACCGTTGTTCTGATCGAGCAATCACAACTCTGATCGAGCGATCGCCTTCTCTTGTGTTGATTCCTTCTTCAAATCTTCATCACAAATCTCCAGAATCATGTAGAAACTTTTCCTTTCCCTCAAGTGCACCCAAAAATCTAAGAAATCTGAAAAGAACAAAAGAAAACTCCAAAAATGACAAACGTACATAATAAAAACTCTAATCTCTAAGTAAAAATCATAACAAAACCTGATAACAATGCAATATATCAATTCCCCAGACTTGAACCTTTGCTTGTCCTCAAGTAAAGGAAAGAAGATTAAGCCTACGGGAAAAGAAGTTTGAAAACCGAATGGATCTTATGCTATCAGTAGACCTTACTCTGCATTACTTTCGCTTACCATATAGACTTAGGACAGTTAGAACATTCTCCCCAAGAAACTCTGCATGACCTCTCAAGCCCATCCATACTCCAAAATCTGAACCTACAAACTCAACATTCATGTTAATAACTCTCTACATTCATTCAAAATAGGCGTGAAACTTTTTCACCAAAGAATTTGTAATCTGGAAATCAGGCTAGGTATTCAAGGCTTTTAGTGGTGAGACTTAGAGTGTTT
>OVAN01006896.1:0-20501 GCA_900406275.1 Anastatica hierochuntica | reverse complement strand
AATATCTTTAAGTTGCCATGTCATAATTTTTTGTTAAAAACAATTGTGGTGGTGACATATGGCAAACTTACTTCTTAATTAATGTATAGGGGATAGGTAAATAAACCTATAGATGAAAGTGAATGTTAAATTTAATGTTTTTTTAAACAACTACACATTAAATAAGAAAGTTACCCCGTAGCTGGGTTACTCCGTTCGGGGGAGAGGATTCTACAAATAGATAATTGTGTAAAATAATACGGGAACCTCGATCCCAACAATCCGTTTGCAAATTCATCCTGCGCAGAATGGTGGATAAGATGAATCCTGGGAACTCGAGACGAAAAAATTGGAAATCCTGGGTTAACGTATAAAAGACTGGCCACTCGTCCGGATTATAATGAGGGATGTGAAAGTTAATGTTATAATGAGATTATCTAATCATAATGTAAAATATATATTTATAGTGTAGTAAATAATTTAGAGAATGATAAATTAAATAATTGAGAGTCATCACATTATTCTCAACTATACAAGAGAGGAAGGGTATATAATAAGAAAAAATATAAGACTAAAAGGGGAAAAAGTAATGTGATGTGCAAAAAATATCACAAACAAAGTTTTGAGAAAGAATATTAATAAAAATGCTAAATTGAAAAAAAAATAATTAGACTATTTACTGCAGACCAACTATGTGGCATCTATTGTTATCGAAAATATAATGGCAATCTATAAACATTATATACTCTAGTTTTTTAGATGGTCATTTGGCTCATTTCTTTAATTTTTTTTTTATCGTCTAGTCTAATGACAAATAGTCTCTTTCACTGGAAGTTGCTTCGTGAGATGATAGCAGAGGTGCTGCAACCACTAGTCCACTTTGCTTATTTTCTATCTCATTTGTGTAATTTATGTTTCTTTTTCTTGGGTGCCATTAATTTCTCTAATTATTTTTCTCCCTAAGAATGGACTCACCCATGAAGCTAATAGAAATTGGGCTTAAACTTTTAAAAAATATTTAGACCCAATTTATTTGGAAGTGTTCACGTCATCGGCTTCCTTGCTTGCTTCCGTCTTCTATCGTCATCTTCTTCTTCCCGAAACCCTGAGCTTGAGAATATGAGAGAGATCGAAGCAAAGTATCATCCAATTTCAACGATTTGAATCTTTTCTTCATCTCTTCGAAATTCTTCTCTTCTTTCGATTCTCTGTTTCCTCCCATCACTGTAGTATTCTCCGATTTCGCCTGTCCAGATCCTGACATCACATTCAAATAAACTTAGAATTCGCTGCTGATTTTGAACACTATCTGTCTCCTCATCGCTACTTCAACCCATTGTCGTTCTAAGAGTGACTTCAATCTCTCTCTCTCTCAGATGATGATTCCTTGGGGTGGAGTTACCTGCTGCCTTAGCGCCGCCGCTCTTTATCTTCTCGGCCGGAGTAGTGGCAGGTTTGTGGTTTTTTTTCCCCTTGATTGGAGTCCATCTCTCTTGATACCAATTCAAATCCATTGTTATTACTCTGAGCGCAGGGATGCTGAAGTACTCAGAACCGTCACTAGGGTTAATCAGCTCAAGGAGTTAGGTGATCTTCTTCTCATCCCCACCACCAAATTGACTTCAATCTACTCTCTTAATGATTTCTTGATCCTCTTTTCGGATTGCTCTGTATTTGCAGCACATTTCCTAGAATTAGATAGCAGCAAGCTCCTTCCTTTCATTGTCGCTGTATCAGGAAGAGTTGGATCTGAGACACCTATCAAGTGCGAGCATAGTGGTATACGCGGTGTGATCGTCGAGGAAACGGTATGTGTGTTGAGTGATGATCAAGGCATGGAATCTAGTTTGTTTTCAGGTTTCATCTGTTACATGATCATTTGCAGGCGGAACAACATTTTCTGAAACACAATGAGACAGGTTCTTGGGTACAAGATAGTGCATTGATGCTATCAATGAGTAAGGAGGTTCCTTGGTTTCTGGTAAGTCATATAATATTAATAGTAGCATCATGTTTTTGCAGCTGTGATTGGATGTTTCTTATAACTATCTCCCTAATTTACAAAACTATCTGCAATAGGACGATGGGACAAGTCGTGTCCATGTAGTGGGAGCTCGTGGTGCAACCGGTTTTGCCTTGACTGTTGGAAGTGAAGTATTTGAAGAGTCAGGCCGCTCGCTTGTACGAGGAACACTTGATTATCTCCAAGGCCTTAAGGTTTTTTGCTTTTCTTTATGGTGCTTTATTTGTTGGCCTCTTTCTATGTGATTAAGCAGCCCACGTTTTGTTTCAGATGCTTGGAGTGAAGCGCGTTGAGCGTGTTCTTCCAACTGGAATGCCGCTAACAGTTGTTGGTGAGGTATGTCGTATTCTGGGTTTTTTCATTTCCTCTCTTTTACTTCAAGTTGCATCCGTGATTGATGACTGACGCACTAATAACTTCAACGATCTCGGACTTGCCACTTAAAATTTTATCAAAACCCCTGATAAAAGCAGTATCTATAGGAAACTGGATCAATCTTTGTACAGAAGCATGCTGATGAGTTGGGTTCTAATTTATTTCTGTTCTTGCCGTGTATGACAGGCTGTCAAAGACGACATTGGAGATTTTCGGATTCAGAAACCTGACAGGGGGCCTTTCTATGTCTCTCCTAAGTCACTCGATCAGCTCATTTCTAATTTGGGAAAATGGTCAAGGTTGTCTCTCTCTCTCCCCTCAATCTTGACTCTTCTCCTATGTTCTTGCAGAAACATGAGGATGAGCCAAACTGATTGATAAGGGTCTAAATTACAGGTGGTACAAGTATGCCTCCATGGGTTTAACAGTTTTTGGTGTGTTTCTAATTACAAAGCATGTCATTGGTCATATTCTAGAGATAAGAAGGCGGCATGAGATACAGAAAAGGTATGTCACAGATTTGTCCGTCTATAAAGTGAATACTTGTCCTCAAGTATATGAGTAGTAGAGCACTGTCCACGCAAAATTAATCGGTAAGCTGTCGTTACAGAGTGCTTGATGCCGCAGCTAAGAGAGCTGAGCTAGATAGTGAAGGTATCCATTGTTGAATCTTTTTTGTTGCTGCATATTAGGTTGCATGACTCTGACTACAAAACTCTTCTCACCAGGTTCAAACAGGGCACGTGAGAGCGTGTTAGATTCAACCAAGAAAAATGACGTTCCTGATCTCTGTGTGATCTGCCTAGAGCAAGATTACAACGCTGTGTTTGTCCCGTAAGCATTCTTTCTCTTCTTTGGTTGTTTCTGCATTTGAAACTTTCTTAAACAGTTGTGATTTGGTACTCGCAGGTGTGGTCATATGTGCTGTTGCACCGCATGCTCCTCCCACTTGACCAGCTGTCCACTTTGTCGGAGACGAATAGATCAGGTGGTTAAGACATATCGTCACTGAACAACAACGCTCAGGCCTTGGAAGCATTCTCTAGTCTCTCTGAGTCTTATCTGTAAATTACGCAAAGAGCAATTACAGGTGTCCTTCAGCGCATTGACATTTGTTTTTGCTCACACACACACATGATCTTCGTTACACTTTTACATTTCAAATCTGTACGATTAGAATCGTCGTCACAAGATTGTGCCAGAGTCTGAGTACATGTGAAATTGTAATATGTTGTTTGATCATGATGATAATAATTGGATGATGAGGAGGATGGTGATGAATGCCAGAAAAATATGGTAAAAACAATCTTATATGTTGAGAAAATTAAAAGACTGGCGAATAACAAAGTTGATTTCTTCCGTCTTTATTGAATAAGCTTTGCAATTTCTTTTGAGTTTGACTGATTTTTGCAACTAAACTGAGAATATGGAGAGCAGTGTTCGATTGGTTAGGAACTTAGGACTGTAGCTTTGGAATTTTTGCGATCGAATTTAGGCTGTAGATTTTTTCTGTAGCTTTTGAAATTTTTTTATTATAATTTTTGAAAAAAGTCTGATTGGTAGTAGATTAATATTTGAATCATCTATAAGAAAATTTTAATGTTAATAAAATTATTCCATTTTCCTATTGATTTTATATTAGTAACACAAAACAAATATAAAAAAGGGCTTTCTGTAAAAAAATCTTTTCATTGTAAATGTTTTTGAAATTCTACCCTCCATAAGCCGAAATTGCAGATCGCCAACAAGTGGAATTGAACCCGCAATGTAATCTTTCTTTTCGTTATTAAATTCTTTATATTTCTTGTAATCATCGATTGAGTTCGAAATTTCAATCTTGAATAGAGTTTTATTGCTAGTGAATTTTGATATTGGGGATATTAGTCATTGAATTGAAAAATAAGAGGGGTATATTGTAAAATAGATTCCATTTGGCGGGTGGATATACAGTTTTGGAATATAAAAGGTAAAATTGCAAAAAAAAATTACAATTGAGATTTTTTGTAGAAAACTCTATAGGAAAAACAATTGAAGATGTAAATAATTTTATTAATCAAATGCATCATTTCAAAATTACATTTAAATAAACTATATATATATGTGTGTGTGTGTGTATGTATATATATATATATATATATTAAAATTATATGTATGTATGTATGTTACCATGTTATATTATAGGTTTCTGCAAAAAAGAATGTAACTGTTTTTTAAATTCCATGCTCCATATGCCGAAACTACAGATCAACCCGGCAAATTGATTTAACATGCATTATAATCCTTCTTTCGTTATTAAATTTCTTAGATTTCTCGTAATTGTCCATTGGATTCAAAATTTCAATATGGATTGAGTTTTTTTTGCTACTGTAATTTGATATTGGGGTTATTAGTCATTGAATTAAAAAAATAAGAGGGTTATATTGTGGGTTAAGTTCCATTTGGCGGGTTAATATGTAATTTGGCATATGGAGGGTAAAATTGCAAAAAACCTGGATCAAATCAGAATCCAAAATCAGCCCCGAATAATCACAAATGGATTGATAGAGCAACGTAACTTATTTGAATAATCTCAAAGCTTTGAATGGCATCAACGAGACTTTCTACATCAAATTAAGGTTCCTGAAAGTGTTCTTAGTTGCATCTTCATGCACAAGATTCACGTGCATCTCTCCAAGAAGTGAGTTTCCTTATTTTGACATGATTGCACTTATGGAGACTAAACCGCAAAACCCTTTCTTTTCATGACGAATTACAAATTGGTGATATTCTACGTAGACGTCAGACTCCCAAGGATTCATGGGTTGATTCCGATGCTGTTTAGATGCAAAAAACCTCGCTATTTTCTTACTAACCATGCTCGAGCAATAATTGTCATATCAATCAAACCATTGATTAAATTATCATTTATTTTGATTTTATTCTCATTTATGTTGATTTATTTTATTTTAAATTTTCATAAATCTGCTAGGGTTGAGCTTTTTATAATATCTTGCATTTGCTTCTTTAGACTCACCCTTAAATTTTGAATGAAACAAAAACCGAGAATTCTTCTAAACTTTGAAGTCTTTTACTTCATTTTTGCTTGTTTATTCTTAAGTGTTAATTCATTTCCGAATGCAAGTATGAATCCTCGTCTATAATATGGATTCGCATAGATTTGATTCGTATTCTTACCAAAGGTGAATTCTTCAACCCTTTGTGGCGAACTATGTTCCTATTCAAGCTTGTCAACTTTGACATCCTTGCGATCAATAAGATTTGGTGGATTCTAATCTTATATCATTAGAGATCAGATCCAAAAGCTCCTTTCCAAAGTTGTGTTAAATCAATCTTTATCCCTCTTCTTTTCTGTTTTTTGGTTTTTTGTTACATCCGTTTTACCGAAAAAAGCATAATTTTTTGGTTTTTTTTTTGTTTCATATATTTTTAAGCTATTTTATTTGTTTCGTTATATTTTATTTTGTTTCTTTAATTAGAAAATGATTAGAATTTGAAAATCCAATTAAAGAAAAACAAAAATTGTTTTGTCCTTCGGTTTCAATACTAAAACCCAAGTATTCTAGGAGAATATGGACCTCAAGCATATCTATCATGGACTACCCAGATGGATAGTTGTATTTGGCACCCAAAAATGTGAATCTGAGAGACTACCTCTAGGTATCAAATAGTTACGAGATGGAGCAGCAACGTGGTGGAGTTCAGAAGAAGAAGAACGTTGGTATTACCACGACCCAACCATCAACACTTTGGAAGATCTCAAGCTACTCATGGACAAGAGATACATACCAAGTGATTTTTTAGAAAATATTAAATAGTGTTATCGTAGACGACCAATCTACAAGCGTGCACCACAAGTCAAAACAGAAGAATCTATATATGCACATCTCCATCTTAATTTGGGTAAACAAGTTTTAAGCACAAAAGTTTTTGAAGGAGGGTATGATTAGGAAATCAAATCAAATATCATCGAAGAGAAGAAGAAGGTAATCCATGAAGAATCTAAGTTGGCACAGATGAAGATATGTTCGAAGAAATTGTTAATATAAGACATTTTTTTGTGGGATGGATTCCATTATTGAAGCACATGAGTCTGTCCAACAATGGTTCATCAACAACGCAATCCAACACTAATTCTTGTTTTATAAAGGACGCACAAAAAACCACTTTCAGACCTGGAAAAACCTGGAACAAATCCAAGTCCAACATCAACATTGAATGATCATAAATGGATCGAAAGAGAAATGAAACTTATTTGAATCATGTTAAAGCTTTGAATGGAACCCAAGTGACTTTTTAATATAAACGAAGTCTCCTAGAAGTGTTCTTAGTTGCACCTTCATGCACAAGATCACATGCAACTCTCCAAGAACTGAGTTTCCTTATGTTGACATGACTACACTTACATAACCATAGTACAAAACCCATTATTTTCATGAGGATCCACGAATTGGAGACACTCTACATTGATTTGAGACTCCCAAGGATTCATGGATTCATGCCTAAGCTATTTAGATACAAAGAATCTCACAATTTTTTATAAACTAAGATTGAGCAATCATGATCATATCAACCACTGATTGAGTTATCATTTATTTTGATTTTATTTTCATTTATGTTGATTTTCTTTTTTTTTTTTTTTAATTTTCATATACTTTCTATGGTCGAACTCTTTATAAGCTCTTGCATCTGCTTCTTTGTATTCACCTCGTTGAATTTTGAATAATATAGAAAACTGAGAATTCTTCTAAATTTTAAAAAAAATTGTATACTTTTTTGTTTATTTATTCTTAAGTGTGAATTCATTTTAGAATACAAGTATGAATCATAGTCTATAGTGTGGATTCACATATGTTTGACTTGTGTTCTTATCAAAGAAAAATTTTGCAATTCTTTGTGGCGAATTAGGTTCCCCTGCAAGCTTGTCAATTTTGACATCCTTGTTATAAATAAAATTTGGTGGATTTCAATCTTATATCAAAGGGGATTGAGTCTATCGAGTCATGTGTATAAATAGCTTTGTCGATGCATTAATAAAGTTAAGAAAGTTCAATACCTAAATCCTACAGCTTTGGATGTTTAAATTTTAAAGGAACTTTCATGTGTCATGGAAAGCCACATAACCTTTGATCGATCATCTCATTGTATCTTTTAAAATTTTCCCCTCTATTTACATGATTTGATGTCGTCTCTCTCTCTCTCTCTCTCTCTCTCTCTCTCTCTCTCTATCTGTCATAAGAGTATGGTCAAGAAAATTTCCAACACTACCAAATGGATAGTAGTTTGATGTTTTGAAAGGGAATAGTTGAATAATTGAGTACCAAATTGACTTGCCATCATTCATAAGCACATTGTGATATTTCTACGAGGTTGTGTATGAATATGATAATCACAAAGTTCCTAAACAGTAGGAACGTAAACCTTATATGACTAAGGTACGTAAACCTTATATGACTAAGAAAATTAAATTTATCTTAGACCTTATGTTTATCCCCAATAATCTCACTCAAGCTGAAGAGTGAATATCTTGAACGCCCAGCTTGGATAGTAACATATGAAACTGTGCTCGTCTTAGTGCCTTAGTAAGTAGGTACAGTAGCTGGTTCGTAGTACGAACGTGACACGTAGTAATGATTTCATCTCATACTGCATCACTAACAAAGTGACAATCTGATTCAATATGCTTAGTACATTTGTGAAAGATTAGGTTGGCTGCAATGTGAACTTTCTTATTAAACTGTACATAACTTATGTGTCATTATCACTCTGCACCATCTGAACTTTCTTATTGAACTGTCTTTCGATAAAGGAAAAAAAATTGCAGTACTTTTTGAACCTCAGATTTCTCGAGCAATAAGTACATTCACACAGCTCTTGAGTAGTCATCAACTATAGTTAAGAAGTAGCACTTTCCATTATTCCGGTCTAAATTCAACTAAAGTAGATGAATTGGAGCTCGTGGCATATGCTTAAGCTTGTCCACGACCATAACCATAGTTATGCGAGTTGGAGTTGCATCCTCCTTGACCTCATCATGTATTGCTCTTGCCTCGTCTAGATTGTTCAGTCCACTACTCCGGAAAACATACTATCTGCCAACAGTCTTTCTTATCATGACCCACACATCCACAGTGAGAGAAATGAGGGCGACCAAGAGGAACACTTGAACTTTCTGATCACTGAAGATCCATAGAATGCTGAAGGGTCTGTATCATGATGGGAGAATGAAGACGTGTCAAATTGTCGTACTACGAACCCAATTGCATCCTTTTGGCTCTCACGATCCTGGCTGCTGCTAACCTCTGCTCCTCGCAAATTATTATAGCACATATCTCTCAAATAGAGGGGAATGGGTCTATGACAATTATCGTTTTGCGAATCTCTCAGAAACATATATCGTCTAATCCCATTACAACTCGAGAGTTTTCTCTTTATCTCTTTGTTTGGAAAACTCATAAGCTACATTGAATGAACTACTCATAAGCTTGAATCTCCTCCCCAAGTGTCAAGAGATAGCCATATTATTCAACTCTGGATTGCCCTTCTTACCAACATGATGAAAGTTGGCTCTTAATTTGATGAGTCTGAACATCGTTTCCCACCACAAAGCGTTCTTCATATTTATCTACAGTTCAAAAGCTTCGGTGATATATATGATAGTGGATAATACCTTAGGTTATATGGAAGATAGTAACTAGCGCATGATCATGGAGTTCACAATCAACTAGTTCTCTAAATCAGGACTGCATGCATCATGTTTCTTTATGGCACCATTGATGAAAGTTGTCTTCCTTTTAGATTGGAGAGCGTTGAGCATCTTAGATTCCCATTCATTGAGTTTTCTCATGTTAGTTTAATAGAGAGATCACAACTCAAGGATTTTATGAGGCGGAAAGAGTGTTAGCTGACACCATCGAAGCATCAGACATGTAGACATACGTTGTGCCAAAAAGAGGAGTCTTCATAACTGATGAAGGATCATCACTAGTCATGATTTTTAAAAGATAATGAACTACTATGTTTTATGGTAACAAAAACAGAGGATAACTTGACAAGGAACAAACGCTTAAGAGGACAATAGAACAAAAATTTTGTTATGTTAACGGGTGGATTGAAACGAGATCTCATAGAGATCAATATAAGAAAGACGATAGAAGACCAAAATTTTAAGAGGAAATTTTGTGTAACGCCCGTCTAATCCCTATCGAGAATGGCATGCCACTAACCCTAATTTATAACTCTAGTAACTCAACAAATCCATAAATAAACCATTATTACTCGTAAACCACGCCAAATAACAAATAATCTAAAACCTGAAACCAATCGTGTCTAAAAACCGATAAATAATACTACAAGAATAAATTAAAACCCCGAAAGCAACACTAGTCTCGTTCAGCTCATCTGACTACTTGTTAGTCGCACCTGAAAGAGGAAAGGAAAAAGAAGGGATGAGCAACTTGGGAGTCACTTAGTGATTTGAGGAACGCTAGGGGAACCATAAGTCCGAAGATCCGGCTTAAGCACTTCAACCATGCAATCTAGTCCTAGAAAAAGCAGCAAACATGGCACCTAATGCGCTCAATCAGCATAGAATGGTCCTAGCCTACATAATATAGAGACAACTTAAGTGAGCGCTCACACCCTCTGTAGAGGCTTCCTCAGTATATGATAAGTGCCCATACATAACCCCCAAGGGATACGAGTCGGCCGACTTGCCCTCGCACCCTCCTCAAACAAGACTCTTAGTTAAAAACATTTTGTCGTACCCTTTGCCAAGTCTGAAAAACAATCCCTGACTCCGAGTTATGAATGTCTCGTCGTACCCTCCGCCAAGTCATGAATATCGCATCTCCGAGTTAGGAACGTCAAGATGTACCCTCAGCCAAGATGCGTCCATACTCATATACCATAATATATATATATATATATATATATATATATAATATAATATAAACCAAATGCAATCACTAGGGCAAACAACATGCGAATCAGGTACATCATCTAAAAATCCTAGATTCAAATTTAAACAATCAAACAAGAAATCAAGACCCAATAAACATAGAATAACAATTTTGTTTCAGTGATAAACTACGTAAGAAAGAGTGAATATGGAAAGCTTGAGGAGTATATTGGTCTACCCCTCACCTTTGCCCTAAGTCTGAAATCCCGACTTGACTAGCTGACGACCAACCTCCATGAAAAAGAACCCAGACCAAGAAACTCGAGATAGATCTCACTCGGGAAACTGCCAAAAAAGGAAACTTGCCCGAAAAAGGAAACTTTCTTAAAATAGAAGCTGCCAAATATGGAAACATGCCATATTTGGAAACTTTCCATAAAAGAAACTCAGGACCAAGGGCAAAACAAAACGATAAATGTGAAAAGCTGAGGAAAAGAACCAAAACTGGCAAAACTGAGCCGAACCTGCTAGATCGGATCAAACTGGCTAAACCGGCTGAGGTCGACGACCTAACAGAGCTTAACTAGTCAAACCAACTAAATAACCTAACTGAAGACTAGAGAGAAAATAAAAGAAAAGAAAGGAAAAGATAGACTTACCAGAAAAAATGTCGGAGCTTGTCGGGATCTTCCGGAAAAACTGTATGGACACTAAAAAGAACTCGGAAATTTCACAGGAAAAATCTCGGGGACTCACCGAAAAAAAACTCTGTTGAAGGCAGTGACTAAAAGCTGCTGGAGGCTGGCCTAGAAGCTGGCCTCATGTGCAAAGCATCGCTTTGGCTTGGTGAAGAAAATTAGAAAGGGGGAAGACTTTATTTATAGGGGAAGGAAGGAGGGAAGGGAAGGAAGGGAAGGAAGGAAGGAAGGAGAGTTAAACTTTCGATATGGGACAATTTAACACACAAAAAAAAGAAATGAGCTTTTTAAATTGAATCGACTTAATGGACTTTAAATGGGTCAGGAATGAAATAATGAAAAAGGGTTTGAACATGAAAGGTAATGGGCCAGAATAAGAATGTTACATTTTGTTTAATCAATTATTTGTTACCATGAAAAATTGAGAACCGAACTGATTTACCTTTATTCATTCACATATTTTGATATTTATACAAGGATGTGTATGAATCTGATCATCACAATGTCACTTAACAATAAAAATTTAAACCTTATCTTAGAACTTATGTTCATCCCCAATAATATTCAACAAGATTACTAGCTTAATTATATTTGAGATGAACTATTTGTGTCAAAAATATATCATAATCAACAACTAGCTCCGAAAAATTATGAACCCAATGCCTAAAACTTCCACAACATCAAATAAAAAAGTTTTCCAACGCGTAAACTAAAATTGGTTAATATGACTAATTGAAGTGCCATAATATTTCTTTGACATCCTAAAAATAACATAATTTTAAAAACTTTCACTGTTTAACTCCAGTTAAAGTGAAGAATGATGTTATTGGAAACGTTCTCTCACAATAAATCGTTATTTATCAATATATAAAACTAAAAGTTTCATAGATATCAATTATAAATTTTTGACAAAAGACCTATTATCCTACTTTTGATAAAAAAAGAGTAAAAAATCAATTACATATAAATAATATTTGTGGCAATATAACAGAAACAGAAGATATTAGTTACGATCTAGTTATTACATTACATAGTAGGTTTGCGACAGTGACAATGGTCCAAGGCACAAACATAAATTCCAACTTTTTCACCTTTTGAATTGCATAAGTAAGTGGTAGAAGCATGGTCGCACCTGGTGTTAAGGGGCTTAGCCTCGTTTCCATCTTTAAAGCATTGACATGTATTCTGAACACTCTTGATGATACGTACATCCTATATGATGATATGGCACTTAAGTTGGGTATTAATAAAATACGCTATATGAACCAGAGGGTTTCGATTGTAAAGAAATAATATAAGTAATCGTTGTGTTCTTAAGTTCAATAGTAGAGAAGTCTATCAATTGGTGTGGTGAGTTCCGATCAAATCTAACGCGAGATGAATATGAAGCAGATCATCAAGTCTTTACTAATCGCTATGGAGCAGTAACAAATAATATTGGAGATCAACGTCATTGGATTTGTGATGGAAATCAAATGTAAATAGTTATGGGGTTGTTGATTAAGAATTGCAATAGATGCTACAATTTTAAATAGGCTAGGAGCAGTTTTGCATTCAGATAAAGCTATTTCAGGGAGAATCGATGTTTATATGTTGAAAGAAGTAATTGAGCTATATGATGCACACAAAGTGTTCGCTGAAATGTCTTCATTAGTTCATTATAACCAGAAACATGAGAGTCTATCTTACCTACAATCATGTGTAAAAGAACTTAATGTTTCATGTTAAGAGTCAGAGTACAAATCTGATGAATACATCGATGGAGCCGTCACAACAACCCTCTGATTCGTGTCACCTGGAAAATCACATCAGAGCTAGTGATTCACAAGGGATTCAATCGATGGGGGAAACAAGGAAATTTGAGATGCCTATCTTTGATGGTTCAAGACCTTATGGATGGATTTTAAGGGTTGAATGCTTCTTCAGAACGGGTCAGTTTTCTGATGAAGAGAGGTTACAGAGGGTTGCTGTTAGTTTGGAGGGAGCTACATCGAGTTGGTATCTTAGAGAAATTGATGTTAACCCGTTCATTGACTATCAACATTTTATTAGAAGAATGTTAAAGAAATTTACAAAAGCAGAATCAATCTCTCGGAAGGAATGTGACTCGAAGCAATCAATTCTAGAAGAAGATTCTAAGAACAAAAAGAAGAGACTCAAGAGGAAGAATATATTACAGATGAGAAATCAAGTTTGATCAGTGAATTGATTGTAGCAATAGAGTTGAATCCTCTCAATGAATCAACCATAGAAACAAAGACAACTCCATAAGGCATATCATTTGGGGCTAAAAAAATCTTACACGAACAAACTGGTTGAAGTGATACCACAGTTTCAGCCTGTAAATGAAAAAAATTACCAACAGTTCTAAGATGTTGGAGGTTTGGTTTGGTGAAGCATAAATGGAGACTTAAACAATTACAACCAGATGCAGATTCAAACTGTGAATAGAGTTAGTAGACACATAAGCAATGCCAAAGTCTTGGCATTTCAGGTTTAAAAACATAATTACGACAATATATAGTGTACATGAACACTTGTGGTCATGGATGTTTAAGGGGAGAAACATAATTATCGACAGAATGCTCAAGGGGAGAAACAAACTGTGTCAAATAAGAAGAAGAAATTGTCTCCTAAGTCATGGATGTTCAAATTCAAATCGAAGGAAGAGGTGAGGATAAAACATAAGTTGCAAGTTCTTATTTTTTTCAAGAAGACAAGCACACATACTTTTGAGCTGCTATAAAAAGTGTTACATAATAAGTGGGAAGGAAAGACAAAAATCGATAAGGACACTGATTGAAAGTTTAGGAAGTGTGTAGCTGATTCTAGAATTCTACTTGAATTCAGGTCGATGAAACATGTTTCAAGAGTGTTACAGTTCCTTCTATATGATGTGAGAACATGGGATACTTAATATTCATGGAAGCTACATACAATCAAGGAAGAAGCAAAGTAGCATGCACGTTGCCATAGATTTTGCAATGATTCAATACATATGCGTGAAGAATTGCCATATGGAATTGGGAAGACAAATTAGTTCTAGTTACAATTTGATTGTATATACACTAATAGCAAAAATGCATATCAATTGCTTTGTTCAGTCTCTCTTAGAAAGCAACAAGCACAACAACACAAACATCATGGAAAAATGCAAAACGTAGTCATAACAGAGTAATTGAATGTGATTTGTGTTCTACACTGGTTTAGTGGAAACACTTGGGTTTTAAATTTAGAAAAGAGGAAGTTAAGCTAGGATTTGTTGTTTACATTCAAACAAAAGACACATGAGGGCCTACTTGTGTGTGTGAATGTAAGAGATGTGATGGGTGGATTCACAAATATTTATGTTAGTGGATTTGTAATTCACCAGATTATTGGTTCTCTTCTACAATCAAGTTTTGTCGTGGATGATGTGCTTGTGCAACAAGAACATCAATTACATGCTTCAAGCATGGAGTTTTCATCTAAAATCCATGGCCTTCATGAGTTCTTGGATAGTCAAAGGTTTGACGCCTATCACATGCAGCTATTTCAAGGTGCCAAGAGGTATTCCATCATGTACTTGATAGGTTGGTGTGTCTTTTGGAAATCATTTTTACGGTTAGACATCGTTGGAAAGATATGAAAATGCAAGGGTCAGAAAAAGGGACAATAGAGGGCAAAGCTTTGGCATTGGGAAAATTGGTGTGATTCTCGACATACAATAAATTATATTATGTTCGATCAATTTAAGCTTGAGGACAAAAAAGGGAATATTGATACGTACATACTACGAGATGATATGACACTTGAGCTGGGTATTAAAAGAATAAACTATATGAAGCAGAGGGTTTCAATTGTGAAGAAATACTATAAGTAATCGTATTTGTTCTTAGTTTTTTTATGCAGAATGTTTTCATGTTTCTCTTGGGTGATGGGCCAAGAGGACGATCAATGTTGATCATCTTTACCAAGAGGGATGTCTAGATCTCTGAGTATGTCAAGCTGAGATTTCTAGAGCCTCTTAGCATTAAGTTGTAACCAATATCTTTATTAATACAAGAAGTTTTACATTTAGATTTGAGTTTGATTTACATTGATTGTTGTGTTCTTGAGTTCGATAGTATAGAAGCCTATCACTCGATCTTCATTACACTTACACACTTGATCTTCGTGCAGTTAGAATCATTATTGTGAAAGAATATGAGTACCTGTGAAATTTTGTATAATATGTGTGTTGATCATGAATATGAACATCATGAAGGATGTTGATGAGTTCAAGTAAAACAGAAAATGTAGCCGAATATAATCTTACATATTGAGAGAAGTAGAAGACTGATGGATATTAAAGCAGTTTTCTCCATTTTTATTGAATTTTTTGTATGTTTTTTATGAGTTTGATTTGTTTGTGTGACTGAAATGGACGAGGACTATTTATAACTGTAAGATAACAATTTAGTTTTTTCTCCAAACCGTTTAACTCGTTAATGTTTGTTTTTATTTGCAAACTAGTTTGTTTGTACACATTCGATGCAGGCATGAAAAACTTATAAGTAATTATAGATTTGATTTTATTCAATTTATAAATTATTGTACATCGTAAGCCATATATATATATACATGATTCTAAATTTTATTCACACACATTTTGTATATATTTCAAAATGTTGATAATACTATGTGACATATTCCGCATACAGTAAAAAAAGCGTTTAACCCCACTAAAAACTATAATATTAATAGCACTAATCTATAATATAAAAGAATGTTAATTCTCTCCAAAAATTTGACACTTCAGCAGCCGAGGAAAAGACACATGCCCACATTAATTTAATACAACTAAATGAAAACAACAAAAAAATGTTTTGTAGACTCTTTTAATTCCACAAGTAGGGTTCTGATTCATATTGTACATATTAATTTAATAGATATTATAATCATTTGGTATCTTTTTAAAAAATTTTATTAACATATTTTATATAAGATGGTGAGTAGTTATTCGGCAAAAATATATGAAGATTCATGTATTGAATGTATAATATATGATAAATGAGAGAAATTTTAAATTTAGTGAGAAAAAATGATAAATAAAGTTTCAAACAATTTTAGAAAAGATTACGAAACAAAATGAAACAAAATCAACATTTAGCGCATATCTTCTCCTAGTCCTAATAATGTCTTACTCTACGGTTTATTAACTTTATTATTTTTGTTTTCATTGTAGGCTTGTTTTAATTTTTTTTTTGGAACTAATTACTTCTTATTTTAAGAAAAATAATTTTTATTTTATTTTAAAACAAAACAAATTTATGAGAATTTTAAAATAATATATGTTTAATCTTTGTTTAATACATGAGATTTTTTTTAGATTTTTTTTTTGTTAATTTTCCTTTTTAAATTCTTTTAGTTAATTTTTTCCTTTTTGTGTTTTTAATATTATAATGATTTTCTTTTTGACACAAAAAGGCTCTTCTATTACTCAAATAACTTGAGGTGGTGCAGCAAGCCACACCGGAATAGAACAACCAACAAAAAAAAGTAGAAGATTGGAGTCTAGCTAACCTAACTAAAAGGTCTCCTTTTGAATTTGACAAACGTCGAACGTAAGTCAACGTGAAAGACGAAAAGGCATTCCTCTCTCTCTCAAACTCTCGTAGCTCTGCCGCAAAAGCTGGCCAATCATCAGACTTCACAATCATATTAAGAACATCCATACTGTCTGTGCTAAACTCCTGAACCTCCGAATGAACCATCACGCTCAACATCGCCTAAGTCAGAGCTTCCAACTCTGAGTGGAGAGAGGACATCCGCCGAAATTGATTGCGAGAACCCAGCAGAGTGCATTCTCCATTGACTCCAACCAGAGACCAGCCCATCCCACTATGAGTGTTCGATGCCTTCCAAGAACCATCAACCAGGTAGATGTTACGCAAACATAAGGTTTGCGTACTTGTGTCCTGTGAATCTAATGAGGCCTACAAATCGCAAGCCGCCTCCCATGCCCGCCATTCAGAGATAGCATGGCTAAGAAGATCTGGAGCCTCTCTTGTAATTCCCTGGAAGAGTCTCTCGTTACACGCCTTCCAGATAAACCATAGTATCCATGGGTAGGAATCATGTTCTTCCCTGAGTTGGCTACCATCACGCCATTAAAAATAAGCCAAATTGCTATAAACGATGGACGTTGGGAAGGAGCCTGGTCGTAACAATGAAGGAACTAGAGCCCACACCTGAATAGCGGAAGGACACTCCAAAAATGCATGACAAACAGATTCCTCAGGAGCTCCACAGTGTGGACAAAGGTCCACACAGTTCATCCCTCGCTGCACCAATTTGTGAGTCACCACCAGATAACCAGACAGCATTTGCCACATAAGATGGCGAATCGTGTGTGGAGCGTCAACCGTCCACACGAAACTCTTCAAGGCATCAATACTCGGTTGTCCAACGTCCATCTCCACCAAAGATATTGCACGCGCCACCTTGTATCCAGAGCGGACAGTATACTGCCGAGATTTAGTGAACTGCCAGCAGTACTCATCTCTGTGGAACGATTGTGCAATAGGCAAACTCCTGATGATGGGAATATCTTCTGGCTCGACAAACTGTGCTAACTTCTGAAGGTCCCATTGCTTCGAATCCCTATCAATAAAATCACTGACTACCATCAACGGATGTGCCACTGGGACGCCTGCCCTCGCCGACCTAGCAGGACTCGTCGGGATCCAAGGATCCTCCCACACACTAATAGTAAGTCCTGAGAAAATCTTCTTGCGTAACCCACGTAAGAGCAGAGGCTCGGAAGCGAGAATGCTCCGCCAGCCATAGGAAAGACTATCCGACTCAAGGGCTTTTAGCGGAGAAATGATTAAATTGTATTAAGGGTAATAATTTAATCAATCATTTTAACTTTTAATTTGTGCCAAATTAACTTTTCAAATAATGACTTTGATTGGTAACATGAGTTAAAATGTGGTATGGGTGAGTTATGAGTGTAACTCATAATTAATATATAAAATGTTATCAATCATGAATTAACACTCATAATTAATATATAAAATGTTATCAATCATGAATTAAAAAAAAGTTAATTTAATTTTGAATTATAATGACTTAGAGTTGATTTTCCATTTTGAGTTATATCTTTTGTTAAATTGGTAATTCAAAAGTAGATTTAAAATCAATGAAAATATGATCAGTTAGGTTTTTTTTGTCAACTGATCAGTTAGGTTTGAGTTAACATTTAAAAAAAATTGTTACGTGCAACACTTTTCTGTTTATTGTTATAAACCGAACCATTTAGTGGCTACCATAACCGAAGGCCCATTTAGCTTTGAGGTCCAGTTCATATGTATATGTAATAGGCCCATTAGTTTGTACTTAAGCCCACTTGTATTAGTCCCATTGTGTTATGTATTTCTTTAGGGTTTTGTACTTTGTAATTCCCTATATAAGGGATCCTTATTCATTAATAAAGAGATTGATGTTTTCCCATTAGTTTCATAACACAGCACGATAACTCTAAGAAACCCTGAGCCAAAATCCTAAAAACAGAAAAATCACAAAACACAGTCCCTTTTCGGATCTGTGCTCGTTACTGCTCGGATCCTGTTTCGTTCCTGCTCGGATCCTGCTCGTTGCCGTTCGGATCTGCTGCTCGTTGCTGCTTGGATCTGCTGTTCGTGTTCGGATCGGTGTTCAGATCGTGTTCCAGCCTTCCGATCCTGTTTTCCCGAGAGATCCAGCATTCCGATCGTGTTTTCTAGCTCGTGATCGAGAATTACAGCTAATACCCGAGAGATCTAACCTTAAACTCGTGTTCTAGTGCAGGCCGAGAGTTTTCAGACCGTGTTCCTGCTCGGGTTCGTGTCCAGATCGCGTTCGAGACCTGTTTCGCAAGTGCATATCGTGTTCGGGAGCTGTTTCGTGTGTGCAGCTCGTGTTCCAGCCTGTGTTCGTGAGAAATCCAGACTTTAGCTCGCGAAATCCGACCTGTAGCTCGTGATCCAGACATAGATCATGAGCCTGTAGCTGTTCGTGACTCCCAGATCGCGCTCGGATCGTGTTCGGGAGCTGTTTCGTGCGTGCAAATTATGTTCGGATCGTGTTCGGCTGTTGTTTCTAAATTTCCAGCCCGTGTTCAATCAATTCTAATCCATTCAATCCAATTGGAGGATTAAGGTAAACCAGATCTGAACTAATAACATTAAATCCAACATTATTTAAACATTGAAACCTTAGATTTGCATGCTAGGATCTTAGATCTATAAGTTTAAACCCTAGATCTATAAGTTTGGAACCTAGATCTATAAGTTTATCACTTAGATATGCATGTTAAGGCTTATTTTATTTGTTTAAACCCTAGATCTAAAATTGTAAGACCTAAAACCTGAGGTTATGTCGAGTTTTAACAAAGTTAAACTCGTTCCTAAGCCTTATCCTTGATCCTAAAAACCGATCTACATGTTAATCATGTTGTCTATAGTTGGCCGATTTTTTTTAAAAACCTGAAACCGAAATTATAACTTGCTAAAACCGAAATCCTAATTTAAAATCTATGAGCTTTAAGCCTTAAACCCTTCGGCCATAAGAGCACATATACAGATCGCATATGATGCTTCAAAACCGAGCATCCTTTTGTTTTCCCCATGTCTGATTTTGCTAAAATCTAAAACCTGAAAGTAAAATTAAAATTTGATTAAAAACATGATCCTATGATCAAAACCTAAAGGAATAAGAAACTAATTAATCTCGATCCCTTTTGCATAATGTGAAATCGCATAATATATGCATAAAATCGAGATTTCTAATCTATGTTTAAATTCGAATTAATCCTAAAAGGATGAACATACTTTTAAAACTCTAATTACCTAGATCTGATTATAAGACATAATCAGATTGCAAAGGGGAAGGATTAAAAAGCATGAATTACCTAGATCTGATTACAAAACATAATCGATTGCAAAAGACAATAATTAAAATCGATGCAAATTGCCTTGAAATTGCATGCTAGAACATGAAATTAATTTAATCACATGAAATTAATTTAATCACATGCTAATAATGAACATAGAAATTTCGCATGATAGGATCACAATTTTATGCTTAAATTGGATTAATTGATTGTTGAGACCGATTGGATGATCCTTGACATAGAAATCGCATGCTAGGCTGAATGTTATCACATGTTAAATTTATTTAAAATATGACCAGTATGCTCACCATATTATCTTCGAAATTAAAAGGAATATAGACTTAAAATTTGAAATTGGATTGTATGCCACATGATTGCTTGATTGAATGATTGATCCAATTGATTGTTTCTAAGGTAGAATTGCATGCTAGATAAATTGATTGATCACATGTCATAAAATTGAACTAAAACCGGATCAGCATGAAATTTGACTTATTTTGAAATTGGATATTAAAACCGAACTGGATATGGCATGATAAGAAATTTAAACCGATTATTGCATGTTAAAACCGAAATTGACCTTGAGAAATTAAACCGGTTGTATGATTGTATTAATTGATAATATGAACTCAA
>OVAN01006895.1:0-20502 GCA_900406275.1 Anastatica hierochuntica | reverse complement strand
CCATTAAAAGACAGGTGTAAATGTAAAATTTCTTTTCCTTTTAAGTGTATTCCTGTAAATTAATCTTTTTTTTTTATCATGAAGTACAAAATATAATTTTTGATAATAAAAATTTATAATAATAGTAAACTAGGATTTTAACCCGCGCAATGCGCGGGATCATATATTATTAATATTTTGTGATACGTTAAATTAAAAAGATTTAAAATTATTAAATAACTTAATTTTTGTAAATTTATAGTAATGCTAAACATTTTGGTGTTAATATTAAATTTTAGTGAACTAAATCATACCCTTTTTACAATACTATTAGTCTCAATTAATCCGTTGTAGACTGAATCGTATTTTTTATTTTAAAATAATTTTTAATTATAATGATATAGTAAAAAGTTATGCTATTTAAAAAAAAATTATAGTATGTTTTAGAGGTAATTAAATTTATAATAATTGTTGTTAATAAGTGTATTTGGCATAGTATTGTTCTTAAAAAAATTATGTTTTGTGGTACCATTAATTTTAAATATTTGTTTTTTACTTTTGACATATTACGAAAATGTAAACTATTAATTCTTTGTATAATTAAGTTAGTTTTGTTAGCTTTTTTGTTTGTATTTTTTATATTTTTTTCAAATTAAGATTTATTTCTATTACAAATAATTAATTATATATTAATATTATATACTTAAAATAAAATTTTCATTTTAAAAATAAAAATCAAATAATTTTTAAGATTTATTAGTATTTTTAATAGTAAAATATTTGTTTAGATGAATATTTAGAAAAAAATTATTAAGAAAATCTAGAAAAAATCTTGATAACAAATTTCATTGGTTTTTGAAAGCATTTTTAAAAATTTTTTACCTTTAATGAAGATTTTTTATATATATATTTATACTTTCTAATGACATTTGATATAAATCTTTACAAATATAAAGTTATTCTCGTAATTGTACTTTTTAAATAATAATATAGAGATTTAATTATACGGATTCTTACTACTTTAGTCATCAATTGAGATACTTAATATTATAATTAAATTTTAGCCGCGTTACAATGCGGATCTCACGGATACAAAAGTCAAAGAAAAACAAAAACTGATTGTCGTAATAACATTTGTCCTGACTTGAAACTGTGGTTACTTTAGATTCTGATTCGTCTGCTTTGCCACGTGTCAGACTAGATTCTGATTCCGCACGCCACTTGAGGTTGGTGGGGTTAGGTGATTGAGAATGTTATGACTTATGATGTGAATTATTAAAGTAATGGGGTCAAATTGTAAGAAAATCATAAATATGTGAGTCTCTTAAGAAAAAACATTGTCAAGTTAACAGTTAAAAAAGATTCGCCTTTCTCACTTCTCTTTCTCTCTCACACAAACAGAGAGAATTTTGAGAGACATGGAGGAGAAGGTGGAGTCGGCACGAGAATCTCCGGCGGATCACGGCTTTTACATGCCGGCGGAATGGGAATCTCATGCTCAAACTTGGATCGGTTGGCCTGTAAATCTCTCTCTCTCTTCTCTCTCAAAACCAATTCTTTTGTGATTTTTCGATCTGGGAATTATGATTGTGACTGTAGGAACGAAAAGATAATTGGAGACACAATGCTTTACCCGCACAAAGAGTTTTTGTAGATGTTGCAAAAGCAATCTTAAAGTTCGAACCTGTCACTGTCTGTGCAAGCTCTTCTCAGGTTTGTAAAAAAAACATCTTCGTGTTTCTTCTAATAGACAAAATGTATCAATTAGTATATTTTGTTTGTGTTTGTCTTTAGTGGGAAAATGCAAGGAAACAGCTTCCAGATGATATCAGAGTTGTTGAAATGAGTATGAATGATTCTTGGTTCCGTGACTCTGGACCAACTGTGAGTTCTTCTTCTTCTTTAGCTTCTCCTCTTTAGCTTTCAACCATTCTTCATTGTACCCGTGTTTACTTCTTCTCGCTTTCGTTTTTTTACAGTTTGTTGTGCGGAAAAGACCATTAAAGATTACTTCTTTTAACCGAAACATTGCTGGAATCGATTGGAATTTTAATGCCTGGGGAGGTAAGTGTTTTGTGGAAACTTTCTTTTGTTCTTCTCCAGCAATTGTAGTTTAGTATCTGCTTGACAAACTTTGGAACTTTGCCAATGGCAGGGGCTGAAGATGGTTGTTACAATGATTGGAGTCATGACCTTCTAGTTTCGAAAAAGGTAAACAGGTATCCACATTACTCTAAATGGCATGGTTCAAATATTGATTTGGTTGCTCTTTTCTTCCTCTAATCCATTAGATTCTCGCTCTTGAGCGGATTCCGAGGTTTCAACATTCGATGATTCTCGAAGGAGGCAGCATCCATGTCGACGGGGAAGGTTTAGCATAACATTTTGTAGCAACTTCAAAACGAAATAATATGTTGCTCTGCTTATTCTGCTGCGTGCATTCTTTTAGGAACGTGCCTTGTCACAGAAGAGTGTCTTTTGAACAAAAACCGGAACCCACATATGAGTAAAGAACAAATAGAGGAAGAACTCAAGAAGTATCTCGGAGTCGAAACATTTATCTGGCTTCCTCGTGGTCTTTACGGTAACACTACACTTCACTCTAATCCATACTAATTCGGTAGAAATTTTCGATATTATTATAAGAATTTTGCATTGGTATATTGGATTTTTCCAGGTGATGATGACACAAACGGCCACATTGATAACATGTGCTGCTTCGCTAAACCAGGAGTTGTGTTACTGTCTTGGACAGCCGATGAAACCGATCCTCAGTACGAAAGATCAGTCGAAGCTCTTTCTGTTTTCTCGAATTCTGTAGATGCTCGTGGTAGGCAGATTCAAGTAATTAAACTCCACGTCCCTGGACCGCTTTACATGACCGAAGAAGAAGCTTCGGGAATCATTCAGGCAACTCAAAACTTTACGCTGTTTTTTTTTTTTAATGACTAGGAGGTTCTGAGCCGAAACTCGTAGATAATGCGGATGATCCTAAATGTTTTTGCAGGACGGTGAAGAAGCTAAACCAAGGCTTGCGGGCACAAGACTCGCAGCATCGTATGTGAACTTCTACATCGCCAACGGAGGAATCATCGCGCCACAATTCGGTGATCCGAAACGCGATGAAGAAGCCATTTGTGTTCTTTCAAAGACATTTCCTCATCACAAAGTTGTAGGAATCGAGAATGCAAGAGAGATTGTTCTAGCTGGAGGAAACATTCATTGCATTACGCAGCAACAGCCGGTGGAGCCTATCTCCTCCGTCGCTGACGATGATTACTGACCGGTGGTTCTTCCCGCGCCACCGTGTAATTGTAGATACTGCCAGTTTCGGGGTTTATGAATCCTGGCCGTTCATTGTTTTCGTATTCATGAGAGCGAATGTGTACCGTACGATCCGTTCTTGTATTTATGGTTCGTTGACTAAGAAATGGTTTAATCCGATCGGTTTTGTCTATTGGTACGACTTTTAACCGAACCAATTAGCTAATTACAGATTAATTAATTTAATTAATTACTGAAATACTGTAGACTCGTATAGCTTGACATGAATACTTCATCAACATCAAATCAAATCACTTGACGAAAGTTTAAGAAAGAGAGAAGACGAAAGTTTCGAGATCTGGAAAATGCGAATCTGAAGGATCTCTGCGAGTTGTGTGATCTTTCAGATCGAAAGGTTTAAGTGATTCCGGTGAGCATGGGGTGTTCGTTTTCGGGATTGAACGCGCTTTACGACGCCGTCAACGGCGGAGGAGACGTGTGGATCAATGAGAATCGGTTCAGAGTCGTGAGGCAGCTCGGCGAAGGCGGTTTCGCATTCGTATATTTG
Source organism: Anastatica hierochuntica (assembly GCA_900406275.1). NCBI lineage: Eukaryota > Viridiplantae > Streptophyta > Magnoliopsida > Brassicales > Brassicaceae > Anastatica > Anastatica hierochuntica. The sequence goes on along the minus strand of OVAN01006895.1, from coordinate 16,691 downwards.
GTTAAGGAGATTGTCTCCGACGCTTCCTCCGCCGCATCAGGCGGCGGTCTTGCGAAGAAAGTCAAAGATCCAGCTCATCTCTCCGGTTAGTATTGATAATTTTATTGCTGATTTTGGTAGCCCCTGGATATGCGTTATCTCGATTATTCGCTGCTGTTTCTGATTAGATTCGTTCTCGTTTTCATTTGCCTTCCCCTTGTGGTGAGTTTTGAAGATGGATAGTTTTGTATCAGCATAAGCTGTGAGAACAAACTATATTAGAGTAGTAATTGTATGTTTGTTTAGCTTTGAATCTGCGAATCCTGTTTCGTACAGTTTGATTGTAGACCAAACAATCTTGTTTGAAATTTTAGTGTTCTTGAGCTTGGTATAATAGTATGTCATTTGCTCATTTTCACTGGAGTTGAATAATTTGTCCACATGATATATTGTTAGTTCTTGCTAAGGAATTTGTATTATTGGTAAAGCATAGTGGTCACCGTGAATCCTCTCTGATTATAGTTTCAATGTAAATCAACCAATTTTGGTATTTTCTGGAAGTTTGATGCGTTGTGCATCTGAAATTATGATATTTCTTGAGCTTGGTTTGTCATTTATTCATTGCCTTTGAAATTTGGCTTGTTTACCTGGCTCGGTTCTTTATCTTCTTCGTATTTTTCTCAAGACTTTCCTTAAAATTTTTTGTTACGAATGACTTCCTTGTAGCTGATGGAACTTATGCTATGAAGAAAGTTCTGATTCAGAACAAGGAGCAACTGGAATTGGTGCGGGAGGAGATTCGTGTATCATCATTGTTCAACCACCCTAATTTGCTTCCTCTCCTTGATCATGCCATTATTTCTGTCAAGGTAGATAAGCTCAACTTTCATTGGTTGATACTTTCTTTAGTACTTTTGCTATTTGTCTCTGTAGTTTTCGTATGTAAAGTCCGCTTTAGAAAGTGCATTTGCTTTTGATTTGTTAGGACGGTCAAGAGGGAGCTTGGAAACACGAGGCCTTCTTGCTATTTCCTGTTCACTTGGATGGGACCTTGCTGGATAATTCCACATCGATGAAGGCTAAAAAAGAAACATTCTCAACAACTGATGTTTTACATATATTTCGTCAGGTAACAAACTCCCTTGTCAAATCCATCTTTGACTTCTGTTACCTACTTTGTTGGTTTCTAACTTTGGTTTTCTGAAACTCTCTTCATCTTTTGAAACTAACTAGTATGTTATGCTGGTTTAGTATACATTGAGAACCATGTGATATATTGTATGATTAATTCAGAAACTGCAAGTATTTTGATTGCTTAAAGTTTTTTCCCGTTGCAGCTTTGTGATGGACTCAAACATATGCACTCTCTGGAGCCACCGTATGCTCACAACGACGTCAAACCTGGAAACGTACTTTTAACACATAGGAAAGGACAGCCTCCGCTTGCAATATTGATGGACTTTGGGAGTGCTCGTCCTTCACGGAAGCAAATCCGCTCCCGCCAAGAAGCCTTGCAGTTACAGGTTCAATACCCACCCCTTTATTCATTCCCATTAGAAGCCTCTGAGATCTCACTACTACTCCATATTGTTTATATTTATATATATTCCATTTCTGATTTGGTCATGAACTTGTTATTTTAGTGCATATTTATTAAAGTTTTTGTGTTACATTGTCATGTTCTTCTCGACTTGTGTAGGAATGGTCATCTGAACATTGTTCAGCACCATTTCGAGCTCCCGAGCTCTGGGACTGCCCAAGCCATGCAGATATCGATGAAAGAACAGATATATGGTCACTAGGTTGCACATTATATGCAATAATGTAAAATACAAATATCCGTCTAAAGCTAAACAGTTCATAAACTTAATTAAACTTAGAGAGACTTTTGACGATAATCGTTTTGCGGATAATGTAAATTGGCAGGTACGGTATGTCTCCGTTCGAATATGCACTTGGAGAATCTGGTGGAAGTCTTCAGCTAGCAATCATGAACGCTCAGATAAAATGGCCAAACACTGGACCAAAGGCATCTTATTCCGAAGCTCTTCACCAGTTTGTGACTTGGATGCTGCAACCGCAGGCCGCTGTTCGACCGCGCATAGACGATATCATCATCCATGTTGACAAACTGATCGCAAAATTCACCAAATGATTTCTAAGAAAAAAGGTAAAAGAGAAAGGATCGCTATACATTTGCTTCGTCTCTTTTTATATGTTTAGCTGTTATGAAAAAATCCCATACTAGTAGATACATATTTTAGCAGTGTTTATTAATTCGCTCTCTTGTATGTATTTGAACTATTAGGATTCGATGCTTTTTTTGAAGAACTAATAAATTTACGTTACGGACAATGTAACATATGTATTTGTTCTGAAATACTGGTTGTAGTTGCTTCTCTTTTTGTCTCGTTACATGTTACTTATTATGTTTTAATTTACCTTTTATATATGGAGATCAGAAAATGTCTGGATGATTGGCGGAAAATGGCATTTCATTCTCCAAATTTTCAAAATTAGCACTTTTATTCCTGAGGTATTACCTCTGCAATTTTATTCCTCAGATTTTAGTTGACTTTGCAAATTAATGACAGAGAAAAATACCGTTCAGCGATTTAACGTTGTCGTTAACTCTTAAACTCTCTCTCTCTTCGATTAAAACTTTCATTTTCTCCCAAATTGAAACCAAGAACCCTAATTTAGAAACCAGAACCAGAGAATTTGAGAGACCTCTTTCAATGAAATCAATGAAATCGATTGCTCCAGAAGAGATACGTGATTCGTTGTCAAGTGAGTTTCGAAGTGCACAAAATCAGTTGCCAAAGTTTTATGGTGGAGAAAGAGGGTTTCCAAAGCGGTGTGTATGTGGGAGTGATGTTTCGATTCAAACCTCAGGGTCAAAACCAAATCCTGGTCATTCATACTTTCGGTGTACTCGTTCTAGAAAGATGAAGATATATTGTGTATATGAGTCGAAGTTGGTAAGTGACTAACTCACTTTTTCTCTTTTCTTTTAATTTTAGGATTGACATTTGTTTAAGTGGGTCGAAGAGGGAATGTATGAAGAGGTGCAAGACTTGATTCTAAAGGCTGAGATAGGAAAATCCGAAAATGCCTTGTTGGTGGAGGTCCAAAATTTGAGAGAGGAGGTCTATCATTGCAAACCCGAGATCGAGAAAATCAAAGTGAAGAACATGACCCTTCTCGTAGGTTTCTGTGTTTTGTTTATGGTTATCATTTACAAGAAGTGAATGCAAAAACTTTATTTGGTCATTGAATCAGTTTGATCATGCTTGTGTAATGTTGTTGTGTTTTGTTTTCTAAAACAATCAAACATAATGTAAGATCATTTGGTTCAATGTTTGGTATGTTTCTTGTTAAAACAACTTCTTAACAGATTTGAGATTTTGAACATTCAAACAAACTTCATATCATACATCAAAAAACAAACAAGATGTTCAAAATAAAAAACATCTTATCTTCTTCTTAAGAGACCAAAAGAAATTCCAAAAGATTCATGTCTAAGAGACCAAAAGAGATAGAGATAGAGATTACAGACTCCACTACATGTCCATATGACTAAACAACCTTAAACAGAAAATCCAAAAGCTCCGTGTCCTTGAGAAGGAGCACCTTGTGAACCTTGTGAAGGACCACCTTGAGAGGAATCTCCAACAAACTAGAAATGTAAACACAACAAATACATCAGAAAAACACAAAACATCACATATATAACAAATTAAGGCATGTAAGCAAATCTTCACTAACTTGGTTCTTCCTTGGACAACATCTTGGTCTTTTTGCTTCAGGAGCAGCTGCAGGATTGGGACATCTTGTTTTGTTGTGTCATTCCTTCTTACAGTTGGAATATGTTCCAACTCTGCCATGACGTGTTAACTTGTTTTTGTTGGAAGAAGACTCATGAGGAGCCTTCTTGCGAGCATGAGTAGATGGTCTTCCTTTGTTATGTCTCGGAGGAGGTGGTAGTACATGTAACATCCCTAACCTTGGACACATCTTCATGCCTTGCACTGGTTCTATGCCACTAGTATACAACTCCCTCCACCAAGCAGTCAGATGGAAATCTGAGACATAGTCATCAAGCACCAACTTTGTGTTTGTAATTACACACATGGCATGCATACAAAGGATCCCATTCAGTTGCCAATACCCACAACCACATGTTTTTATTTCATATCCACACGATAAGCATCACCATGATACTTAATCTCATGCAAATTACTTGTGCTGATGTACCTTATGCAATCTTTTGCTTTCTGCCTATTGCTTTCTATTTCTTTACCTGCTTTTGGTGTGTACTTTTTTTCCCACCTTGAAGTCAAACCAACCATTTTAGCATTCCTTACCATGACTTTCCTCCGCACATCCTCAAGCATATCTAGTAGAGGTTTTCTCCTTGATTCACTAACATTTCTGTTGAATGACTTTGACAGATTATTGAGGTTGTCATTGCAGCAAGATCCCAGTATGAAGAAGGCACGAGACCATGACACAGGAACAGTCAGTTGTAAAGAGTCAAATGCACCTTGGTTGTACTTCTTCATTGCTTCCATGTTCTCATTGAACTCTGCAACTGTGTAGCTGCATGCTATCTTCCAAAACACTCTCTAGCACAATGTCCTTGTTATCAATTCTCAAGAATGTGTCTAGCACATATTTTGTGCTCAACCTTAGAAAGCTCATTGTGAACTGCATTGATCAGACCTTACAAAACAAGATAAACAGAATATAAGATGATGAGTGATAAAACATACATAAAAGCTACATTTGTCTACCTCTTGTTTTTCTGAGATGATGGTAATGTCATCTCCATCAGAAAGTCCTAAGTCTAGTATCAAAAGTTGCACAACCATGTCCAATTAGGACCATCTTCAACCTCAACAACTGCCCATGCAATTGGAAAGATCCTATTATCACCATCTCTGCCCACAATAGCTAACATTTGACCTTTTATATCCCAATTATAAAGGCAGGATCTAATCCTATTATAGGCCAACATGAATACTTCCATGCTGATTTCAATGCATGGAAACAAACATATAACCTATTGAACCTTTGCTGCTACATGGTACTAGCCCTGGTATTGTCTCGATCTCCATTCTTGAACCTCAATTAGAGCTGAGTACCTCTTCTTGATAATCCCAAATTCTGGCGAAGTGAGATTCATGACTTGCCTTCCTTTTATTAGCAAGATATCTCTTACCTCTTCTACATTGATGATCACTAACAATCATGTTGTACTCCCTTTTGATTTTATTAACCATTTCCTGTGCTTTTATCTTAGAATTTACCCGGAGTCTTTCCTCATAGATTTGGGCAATGGTTCCACCCTTCAACATCCTTGTCCTCCCTTACCTTACACAACAATGCTCATCAACAAACACTTTAACCATCAACTTTTTTATGGCCCTCTCATATGAACAATAAACTCTCCATGGAAACTTCTCCTCTTGCCACTTTGTACATTTAGCTCCAAGCCTATCATAAGAATACTTATACATCTTGACATCATACCGAGACTTTAGAGAGTACATGAGAATTGTTGTCTTGAATTCTTCTGTATTGTTGAATGTCTTCCCGAATCCTAATATACCATCAAGTGTAGTGAATGGCCTCCCCTCTACTTCATCATCAGGATCTAACAATGGATCTGGTATGGTGTCATCATCCCACATATCACCCCCAACGGTTCATTATCATCACTTCCAGACCCATATGCAGTTTCATTTACCTTAGCTATTTCTCCAAAGTGATCCCCTAAGTTCTCACATATCTCAACATCGACCATATCTACTTCTTCTTCAGCCAATTCTGGAATCTCTTTATATCCACCCATATCTTCATAAATTACTTCACAATCGTCTCCCTCAGGTTATACATTGTCTCTGTCAAACCCTCCATCATATTCCACTATTTCTTCTCTATTCCCACTTGTTTGCCCATCTACACCGATATTATCTTCGACATCATCTTCATTCATACTAGTAGGTGGTTCCTCCTCAACCACATTTGACTCTCTAGAAGAACGAAAACGAGAGGAACAAACTAAAATTACTAAGTTTTTACGACAAATCAACGAAACAAAAATCTAGAGTTCGATTTTACCTTTCTGGTTCTGATTTTCTTCGAGATGGTATCTTCCGTCTTCCTCTGCCTCTCCAAATCGTCCTCATACTTTGATTAAGCTTGGAATCGACGCTTGAACTCTCAATTTCTCTGGTTCTGGTTTCTAAATTAGGGTTCTTGGTTTCAATTTTGGGGAAATTAGAGCTTTTAATCGAGGAGAGATAAAGAGAGTTTAAGAGTTAACAACAACGTTAAATCGCTTAACGTTGATTTTCTCTATCATTAATTTGCAAAGTCAACTAAAACCTGAGGAAGAAAAGTGCAAAGGTAATACTTCAGAAATAAAAGTGCTAATTTTGAAAACTTGGGAAATTAAATGGCCATTTTCCCAGATGATTGGTTATAATTTTTTAGTTATACTCGGATCCAACTAAACTAGTATATGATCGAAACCAGAAAATAGTACAATTTGTATGAATTTTTCCCATTATTCTAAAACAATATGAAATTACGTCTTGTTATTATATTATTTATTCATGGTATGTCTAATCATCTTTGTAAGTATATTAAAGACTATTGATACTATGGTTGATTAAAAAGACATTTACTAAATAATTTTGATGTTTCCGCCAACTGTTAATTGATGAGTTAATCTTGTCAAAATTTTGATGTTTTTTTTGTCAGAAGAGTGAAAACCTTTATTTAAACTTCATAATTCGAAGTAACCGGAGACAAGAGAGCAGCCTTAGCTAAACGATCTGCATCGCTATTCCTATCTCTTGAAATAAAGACTACAAAAAGATGAAAAAGAAGACAATAGCTCATGAATGTCCACTAGAACTGAATAAAGATCATTAGTGGATTCGCCATTATTAAACAGGTTTACTAAGACTTGAGAGTCATAGTAAAAACAGAGAGCCATTAAACCAAGCTCCAATGCCATCGAAACAACCAATAAAAGGCCAATAGCCTCAGCCATAAGAGCACTTGCCACAAAAAACTGTGATCATGAATACTCCCCACGTACCATGCCTGTGCTACTTCGAAAGAGCCATCCAATGCCACAGGTGTTGGTCCGAGAGTCCCAGGCCGCGTCGACGAAACAAGAAGGTCCTACAGGACCACCTGGATCAAAAGATAAGAGAGGCGGCGAATTCTTTGTCAAAAGTTAAGTTGAACACCACTCCCAAGCTCCCAAAATAACTTTGAGTATCACCTCCGCCGGTGCTAGGAGATTATCCACGAAGACTAGCTCATTACGATCTTTCCTAATATGCCGTAACACCCATGCATACAAAGAGCCAAAAGTAACATGATTTGGAGGAAGATTGCGCACACCCACCACACGGTTCAAAAAGACCTCGACCGTAGGTGAAGAACTGAAGACAAGCAGTTCGATAGGCGACAAGTCCCAAACTTGTTGAGCAAAGCTACATTGTAGCAAGACATCATCGACTATCATTCTACTCTGAAGTTGATCAGCTAATGGTAACGCACCCGCCATAGTCTTCCACATAAAGATCCTAATCTTTGGCAAAGTGCGAAAAGACCAAATACATTTGATCCAATCAAAGTGAACAGCCCCAACTGAATCCTTCGAATTTAACCGTGTAAATACCTCGTTTGTCCAATAGCCATACCAGCCAATCGGGAGTTGGTGTTGCACTTAACTAGAGAAGTTGAATGTGCGGTAGTAAATGAGGAGCCATTCCTGTAATCTTGCTTCAATCCCACTGCCAGTCTGGAAGAATAAACTTAGAGACCATTAGAGGATCCTCTAAGGCCCGCCAAGGACCCATAGCTCGTAAAGGTTCAGAGGTAGCGATCCACGGATCTGACCAAAACTACACACTAGCCCCATCTTTAATAAGCCACCCCACTCCTTGTTTGATAACATCTCGACCTATCAACACACTCCGCCAACCATGTGAAGAAGATGGAGGTGTCGTGCATTTCAAGAAGTCCTTGCAACAATATTTACCTAACAAGAAACGTGAGACCAAAGCATTCAGATGGTGAAGTATCCTCCAAGCCAACTTGCCAAGAAAGGAAGCATTATGGGTTGTGATATCGCAGAAGCCTAAGTCGCCCGACGACTTTGTTTGTGTAAGCCTATCCCACGAAATCCAACTAGTTTTGCGAGAATGTAGGTTGTCATCCCACAAAAACCGAGTCAAAATGGATTGAATTCTAGAACATAACGATAAGGGGAACTTGAAACATGACATCGCATATGTTGGAATAGCCGACAATACCGCCTTATGCATAACTTCCTTACCTGCAGGGGAGAAGAACTGTGTGGTCCAACTCAACACTTTTTGTCGAATCTGATTGACAATGGTAGAGAAGATATCCCGTTTACGATGCCCAAAATTTTTTGGTAATCCAAGATACTTTCCAATCCCTCCATCATGGTGGATCCTCAGAATATGTTTAGCAAGTAACCGATAAGTCGGAAGAGTCTTGGCCGAAAAAATAATAGATGACTTAGATACATTAATGGACTATCCGGAAGCTTTCTCATAAGTTTGAATAACTCGTCGTAATGCACGAAAACTGTCCGTATCAGAGCGACAAAAAAACATCGTGTCATCCGCAAATAATAGGTGATTAATTGCATGACCATTCTTTGAAATCTTTAAACCAGGGAGCTGACCACTATCATGAGCTTTACGACATAAACCGGAGAGTACCTCTGTGCATAGCACAAAGAGACAACGGGAAAGATGATCTCCTTGTCGTAAGCCCCTCGACGGAATGACTCAACCACGAGGACCCCCATTGACTAGGAAGGAGTATGAGCCAATAGTAACACACTCCATAATCCATCCTATCCAAGTAGAATGAAATCCCAAGCGCACCAATACCTCTTCCAAGAAATCCCACTTAATTCTGTCATAAGCCTTGCTCATGTAAGTTTTGACGGCCATAACACCTCGCTTCTTAGCTTTAGACAACTTCAGAGAGTGCATAATCTCATGAATAATGAGTACATTATGAGAAATAACCCTGCCTAGAACAAATCCAGATTGAGTCTCTGAAACCACTAGCGGCAAAATCGCATGCATCCTAGAGGTGAGTACCTTCGCAATAATCTTGTAATAACCATAACATAAAGCAATAAGCATATAATCCATTACTTTCTTAGGATGCAGAATCTTCGGAATCAACCTAATATGTGTGACATTTAGATGAGCCGAGAATGTACCCGAGGTAAAAAAAAGTTTGAACCTCTCGTGTAACATCGCCACCCATAATCTCCCAATAAGTTTGAAAGAAGCGAGAGGAGAAACCATCCGGTCCCGGGGCCTTAGATGGATTAATTGCGAAAAAGCCCATTTAATCTCATCACCATGCATCATAGCTACAAGCATCTCATTTTGGACGTTCGAGACCCGCGGTTCCAAGGCCGCAATCACCACCGAGAGATCATCATGTGGAATTGAAGAGAAAAGCTTCTGGTAATAATCCTCAATAACCTTTGAAATATCTTGTTCCTTGTAACGCACGTTACCTTGTTCATCCTCCAAGATCGTAAACCTATTCATCGTACGACGAGTGCGAGTGCTTGCATGGAAGAAAGAGGAGTTCTTATCGCCACTATGAAGCCACAAAATCCTACCCCTTTGTTTCTAAAAATTCTCCTCGTCACGGAAAGCAATCCATAAAGTATTGTTAAGGTTCTCAATAACGACGGGATATGCGACCGCATTTGAAAGTAACATATCCAAAGCTTCTTGTGTCTCCTTAATTGTTTTGAGAGTATTCTAATTATTCTCCTTTGTCCAGCTAATCAGCTCACAGTGGACACGAGAGATCTTCAACTCAAAGGACTCATGGGAAAGTTGACTCCATGCCGAAGCAACTAAGGCAAATATCTCTTCCTTCTCACAAAGACGATCGTCAAAATGGAAGAGACGTTTACGCTTAGCCCTTGTTGCATCCACATAAATCATCAAGGGTCTATGATCAGACCCTTGAAAATGAAGATATTCCAATCTTCCAAATGGGAACATCTCGATCCAAGAGTTATTTGACATAGCGCGATCAAGCCTAACGTGGACAATATGACCATATTGCATGCCTCTCCAGGAAAGGCAATTGTCAGAGTAATTCAAGTCCCATAAACCGTTAGAAGAGACAAAACTTCTAAACTCGACAAAAGATCCCTCTGGCTGAGGAAGTCCTCCATGCTTTTCAGCTTGATGCAAGATGTCGTTAAAATCCCCTAATAGAAGCCAAGAAGCCTCACGGTTTGCCTCAAAAGCAGAGATCTCTTCCCAAACCCATCTTCTTTCTGAATATTAGGGGGGCGCCATACACAAATTTATAATAAAAAACCTTGTTTTGGTAAGTCACCTGTGAGTCTGTGGAGTTCGGAGAAGACAATAATATCTCGAGATGAACATCAAATTTCCAAAATAAAGTCAATCCTCCACTTAAACCTATTGGTGGAATGGTAAACTGGTTTTTATAACCCATCTAATGAATTACTTATAAAACATACTCATCTTGGTTTTTCGTCTCCATTAGAAATAAATATCCGGGAAAAACGTTAGTCGAATTTCCTCAAGGCGCTGAACTGTCAGGGTGTTTCTAACTCCCTGACAGTTTCAAGAGGTTGTAGTCATTGAGATATTGATGGTTTTCAGGACACCATCGAACCCTTACAAATAGAAGGTATGATAAACTTATAAGGATCTTGTAACACATTAAAATAGGAGCCCTGACAAGTAGGTACATTCACATATTATTTCTTTTTAGGAGAAGCGTGAACACAAGAGGAGAGTCTTTTTTTAACTTGCTCCGAGAAGTGGACTGCCTGGTAAGCCTTTTTTGGAGGTTTTACGAGGAGTCGTCTTCATCTTGGTGCCTTTCGTGGATGCGGAGGGAGGGAGGGCTGATGATCCCATTTGAAAAGGAGTAGTCGTTGTCTGCATAATCGTGGGGTCTGTGAAAGAAGCATTAAAGGACAAATCATGATGCGGAAGCTTATGAACAGAACGCCTTGGTTCATATTGGACTGCAACATCTTGGAGGTCCGAAGAAGAAATGTGAAAATTAGAGTGGACCCGAACCCCAGAAGGAAGGACTTTGTCAACTACATCACGAGAATCTCTAAGTCTTCCTAGTGCAAGGCGTCTACCATAAGAGGGAGGTGAGGACGCTCTGGCTGAATTTTTTTCTCCAGAAGAAGACAGTCTTTCAAGAGAAGGTCGACGAGACTTAGGAGGAGAAGCCACTGGAAGGGGATGTAAGACAGCCATGGAACCTCGCTGTGACTCAGGATGGTCAAGAGACTTGGTCCAGGTAGTAACTAAAGCTTTGTGAGCATTAAACTGAGCACCTTGAGCAGGGGGATCCTCATAATGGGGAGCAACTTGAGTCACTTGTCGAGGATATCATGGATGAGCTTCGCGATGCCTCCTGTCAAGCCCCCGATCATACGAAGTAGGATGAATTTTTCTTGATTTGTGAGATAAGGGAGATAAATCTCGCTTCTCCCTTCGTTGACGTCGCGAAGGCGACTGAGGCAGGGTGCGAACTGGAGACCGTCGAGACTTGTGATCAAGATGGCTATGTGCTCGTGGGATTGGGCGACCATCTCGGCGTTCATCAGCTCTATATTTATCCGGCTCTAGTTGTTGAAGAGTGTTTCAGTGATTAATATCAGAAGAAGTTTGGCTAGAAACAGAGAGAGTGCAACTCTTTTCTTCATGGAGCAGGGATTGACACTTGAAGCAGTGACATTGAAGTTTCTCATATTCGAACTCGAGAGTAACTTCTTCTCCCGTAGCAAAGGTAAATTTCCGCTTCGTGATAAGAGGTTTCATGCAGTCAATAGAGACTCGAACATGCCCAGTAGCAGGAACACAATCCTGATAACGTCCCAATTTATCAGCTGTGGCCTCCAGAATATTTCGCTTGTAACAATGAATGGGAAGGTCATGCACCGTGATGTAAAAGGGGATTATCGATGGGTAGGAATCGGAATTAACAGGCTTCCATCGTCGGATCACCATCATCTACCATTTGTAGTGAAACAGGACGCGATCCAGAACCTATGGAAGATCAGATTTCGATTGAAAGGGAAAGCAAAACCTTTCACGCCCTAGGATTTGTCCTTCAACACGTCCCAAGAGGCCCCGTAATTGAGACATTAAATTGATGACAGTATGGGGGCATTGTATGTTGGCATTAAGGACTCTACCAATGAGAGTAAGTTTATTTTGATCAATCAAATTGTCATTCTCTGGCGGGGAGAGACGATCGAGTGGTTCTCAAATCCATCGATGAGGTGATGATGTACTCTTATCCTTCTCAGACCTCGTGAAGCGGTGAGTCTTAACTATAGATAAACGGAGACAAAAACAATAGAAAGAGACGGTCTGCAATACGCAGTATAAAGAGGAAGAAGAGAGGCAAAGACTCAGATAAACAGATCAATGAAGAAAGAAATCGCCACTCGATCGCCTATTAACCCTAGCTGTGCCACTATTTTTCTCGAAATATGTGCGTGTCAATTTTGATGTTAGAATTTTAAAATCAAATTTATTCGAGAAATTAATCTTAAAAATTGTAATCTTTCAAGAAAATTAAATTGATTGCCGAAATTCATACAATTTTAGAATAAGGTTGTGAAATTCTAAAGACTTTGTCACCACTTTGTTTAAGTGTAGGAGAATCACAACTTGATCTTTTATTGTCACACCAACTACAACTTGATTGACATATAGAAATAGTTTATATAAATATATATAACTTGTAAGCTATAAAGTACAAATGAAGATATGTATAAAGGATTGCTCACTAGGTACAGTGGTACACATTAATACATAGACGTACATACCCATAACATGTTGAAGGAGTTTTTTTTCCAATTTTTTGGTCCACAATATTTTTCTATTAATTTATTGGCCCACTTGGCAATTACAAAACAGGTTAAAATGAAATTTTCTCTTATATACAATACAAATATAAAATTTTTATATACATATTGACAAAAACAAATTATACATGTACTATACTTGGGCTTGTGCATGTACGACCTTTTACTTTACGGATTTGTGTCACTTCAAAGAAATAAATTACGTAAGTCAATTTCTAGGGAGTTCAGTGTCTGCGGATCACTATTTTTTTTTTTTTTTGAAATGTAAAACTGATCATTATTTATTTCACTCTCAGTAAGTTGTTATTATTATGTTAAATGTAACTTCTGTCTTCTGTGACTCTATAAGAGTGAAAATATTTACAGGTTCCCTACTACGAATGTTATGATCATACCTTTATACCTATTATCTCTATATTTCCATCTTTCATAAACTTCGAATATTTTAACCAATAAACTCAATATTTATTTAATATTCTACAATTATTTATACAAAACAGCATGATCTTGAATTTAGATGCGCAGAAAAATGGAACTGAATTAATCTTGATATAGGTATTTTTTTGCATGTCAAAAAGATTGTAACGACCCGACCCGATCTGGTTCGAAAATCCCGGTTCGCAAAAAAACGAACTAGAAACTCTAAGTCACCCCGTGTCTCCGTCTCCGCTCTATTTAAAGACGTCATTCCCTCGAGAAACGCACCACAACTTTTCCCGATGCGAAACTCTGCAGAAATCCCGCGAGATTTCGCGAAACCCTAGCCGTCAATCACCACCCGTGCGATCCGAGCCACCGCCGCCCATCTCCGAGCCGTCGACGCTGTCCGAGGCCCTCCATGATCGTCGCTAGCCTCCGTGAGCCTCAGAATTTGCGCCTCGAACCCCCAGCCGTCGGTCTCCTCCATTCGAGAGTCGCGACAACTTCCCTAGCCGCGATTGACGTCATTTGAGCATCTCCAGCCGCCAATTCTTCTTTCCCGAGCATTGCGACCACCACCCCAGCGTCAATCGCCGCCGCTCCCGAGCTGCAGCCTCAATCCACCGTCATCCGAGCCCCGTACGACCGTTATCGAGCCGATCTGAGCGTCTTTCGCCATTCTCGAGTCTATCCGCGAACCGCAACCGCCGTTGATCAACCCATACTCGCGAGTCTGCAACTCTTCCACGGCGTTTTTGTCGTTCGTGAGGTAGTTTCGATTTTAGGAAGGTTTCCTAATTTAGTAGTTTCCTTTTTAGGCAGGTTCCGGATAGAGGTCTAATCCGAGTTCCTTTTTGGTTCAGGTCAAGAAGTCCAGTAACCGGTTCAGAAATTCTTTCGCATTCGTCTCCATCTGTAATTCAGGCTAAGGTAAGGAGCTAAACTCATAGCTATCCCCCCGATAGAACTGGTTTATGATGTTTTCTCTGGTAGTATAAATTTAACGCGTCTTGCTTGATAGTCATGTTTGAGTGTCAAGTCAGTCCTGTGTGTTGAATGAGCATGATTGGTCTAAGTTATTGCCTTAGTGTTTAAGATGTTATTGTATGAGATTGGTGTGTGTGAGAAGGAGATTGTGTTCGCCTCTGGAGATGAAAAGAAAGTCGTGGAACCATATATACCGGTTAAGTTGAAGTGAAAGGAAGTTCGGTCACTGTAGTGGTTCGCAGGTTACAGAGTGTGTTGTTAGAGATTTTGTTTAGGGCATCTTTGTATTGCATGTTTTGTTTGCGGTACATTAGGTTTCTGTTTGATGTTAAATGTATGCTAGCTTAGAAGGCATTCTAAGTCTTTTCTGCGGTGTTGCGTATTTAGCAACCCACCCCCTCGTTGAGTTATTCCCCTGTCACTCACCCCTCTCTTCCCTTGTCCCTCCCCCTCTTTGTTTTGCAGTTGAGCATGACGAGTAGCTAGGAGATGATGACCGGTCCGGTGTTCGTTTTGGGTGTCGGGTTATTTCAATAAGTTTTCCATTGTTGTTTCTTTTTAGACTTAGTTTCCTCTTCAGTTATGTTGAACTCACTGGATTAATACGTTGTTTGGTATAGATTTTATTGGTTCTATTTATTAAATGATATTCGGTTTTGAGGACTATATATGTTCCATTTGGTTTTGACGATTAAGTTCCAGTTAGATGCTCTGAGGTGGTGGTGTGCGGTGTAGTTTCTGCGGATAGCATGCACGGGGGAGACTTTGACGAGGGAGAACCCGAGTGCTGGTTGTTTGGTAGGTAACACGCGCGGGGACCCTGACGAGGCAAAACTGGGTGTTACAAAGTGGTAGCAGAGCTTAGGGTTGCCAAACCGGTTCTGGCCCGGGAGGCATAGATTAGGAATTCGGTTTCTATTCGGTTTTCAATGGTTTTCAAAATTTTTTTGGGGAAGGGGAATTTTTGGAAAAGAAAAGAGAACACCAGTCCGGTCGGAGTAGTATCCGCTTATACCATGTTTGATTCCGGGACTACGAACAGCTTCGTTAGACCTAAGCTGGTCAAAAGATGGGACTTCCAAGGCCAGTTTATCCCGAAAACCCGAATGGTTGAAACAGTAGGCAAGGAGAAGATGGGAGCCACCAAAGTTCATGTCGAGGTCCCAATCGCCATAGGAGAAAAGGTGTTCGCCAACAATCTGACAGAGATGGAGATGGGCCGATATGATGTAATCCTAGGAATGGATTAGCTTGATCGCCATGGAGTGGACTTAGACTGCCACCAGGCAAGAGTGAAGATTCGTGGAGACAAAGGGGAGATAATTTTTCAGGGATTCATGACAAACTCTAGAGCACCAATCATCTCGATGCTGCGTGCGGAAGAGCTCCTAAGGAAAGGGATCGAGACTTTCTTAGTAAAGATCACGGTCACCAAGGAAGGTGATTCAGTAGAGATCAAGGGTATCCCAGTAGTCGCTTAGTATAAGGATGTATTCGAACCGTTGAAGAGACCACCGCCAGAAAGAGGAGATGTCTTCACCATCGAGCTTGAACTAGGGACGGCCCCTGTGTCTCAAGCACCGTATCGGTTGGCGCCTGCCGAGATGGCTGAGCTGAAGAAGCAGTTAGAAGATCTGATCGAGAAAGGCTTCATCCGCTCTAGCAGTCCACCATGGGGAACACCAGTTTTATTCGTGAAAAAGAAAGATGGCACCTTCCAGCTATGTATCGGCTACTGAGGTTTGAACAAGGTCACCGTCAAGAACAAGTACCCACTACTGAGAATAGACAAGTTGTTTTACCAGTTAGAAGGAGCCTCTTGGTTCTCTAATTGATATGGTGTTAGGATACCACCAGATTCGACTCGCGGAGGAAGATGTGCGAAAGACGACCTTTCGTACCCGGTACGGGATTATGAGTTTTTGGTTATGCCGTTTGGGTTGACGAATGCACCAGCCGCCTTCATGAAGTTGATGAATGACTTCATCGATAACATCCTGGTGTATTCAAAAACTCGGGAGGAGCATGCCCAACACTTAAGGATAGTGCTCGAAATGCTAAGGGAGCAGAAGTTGTGCGCCAAGCTCAGCAAGTGTAGTTTCTGGCAAAGGAAAATAAGATTCCTAGGGCATGTAGTCTCCGAATCTAGAGTCGCAATGGTTCTCGAAAAGATCGCAGCTATCACCAGTTGGTCGACGACTATCAGTGCCACCGAGGTCCGTAGTTTCTTGGGTCTAGCAGGCCTCTATCGCAAGTTTTTTTTCAAGGATTCACCTGCTTGACTAAGTGATGGCTCAGGTTTTCACCCAAGAAATCACTGCAAGCGTAC
>OVAN01006894.1:0-20503 GCA_900406275.1 Anastatica hierochuntica | reverse complement strand
GTAATTACAATTTCGTTTCGATACACGTATAAATCTGTAGAGCCGTTTGAAATTTTGTGGGGTGTAGGGACAAAAAAGAAAAATTGCTCAAAAAAAAAAACCAATGGTTAGTTTCTTAATTTTTAAGGGTTGACTGGTTAGTCAACCAATTTACCCTTAATTTAAGGCCCATTTTAATAGCTTAGTCCACTTATAGTTTTTTTTTCTTCTGTATTTGGTTGCTTGCTTGTAAAGGACAAAACTATGAACATTTTAAAAAATTACAATATGACAGCTAATAAGAGGAGAGAGAGAAATAAACGAGACTTTCGTCTTCACCATATAAATACATCTGCACTTTCACTATTCCATCTTTTTCTGTAAAATGCATCTTTTCTCGTTTCCTAATTTCACCTGAGCCAATAAAGCTATTCTCTCTCTCTGCCATGAGTCTGTTTGGTTTGGGAAGGTGAAATCTCTTCTTTGATTCTTCATAACTTTTGTTTGTTCAATTGAGATTTAATCTTTTGGAGATTTTGTGATTGCTCTGACATCTCTCAGATCTGTTGTAGATTCAATCTCTTGTCGAAAAGGATTTCATTCATTCTTGTGTGTTCAGGATCACGGATTCGTGTGTCTCTCTGCTTTCTTTTATCTGATTTTCTTTTTCTGATCGAATTAGTTCGGTTTCATTGTGTTCAACTAATCAGAACTTATGATTGAACCTTCGCTGATTCGTTTCTTTTTTAACATATCGTGCCAAGTGCTACTAGATTCAGATTCATTGTTAGAGCTGCTGATGAGTAATTTTTTTCTCAGAATTTGATGATTCAAGTGTGTGTATGTGTGTTTTCACCATTAATTAGTCGATCTGGATCCATTTCTTGATCTTATGAATTCGAATAATTGTTACTGTTGATTCAGTCAATGATGTTGATGATATGCTTCATAGTATTTCTGTTTCCCCAGATTTATAACTTTTTTTAAAAAATCAAACATTCAATGGTGATCAGATTTGTTTTTGTTTTTATTTCCTCTCTTCCTTAGTGCTCATCACTGTAATCCTGTAGACAATGAATCTACTCAAAAGTAGAAAGCTAGTGATTCATTTCTGGTTGTAGTCAAAGTTTTTTTTTTACTAATGGATATGTACTGCACTGGAGACTGATAACATCTCTTCCCTTTTTTCTTTCTCCGTAGGAATCAGAAGACTTTTCGTCCTAAAAAGAGCGCACCTTCGGGAAGCAAGGTTTGTCCTCTTCATAATAATACAATGTTTGATTCTTTGTTGTTGAACGTTATTTTGCTTTCTTTAAAAAATATATAGGGTGCACAGCTTCGAAAGCATATAGATGCCACCTTAGGAAGCGGGAACTTGAGAGAAGCCGTAAGACTTCCTCCAGGAGAGGATGCAAATGAATGGCTTGCTGTAAACAGTGAGTACCATTCTCATTGTTACTTCTTTCTTTTAGGATGTAATGCCAAGAGTTGTTCATTGTTTTCTTCTTCATATTCTTACATTGGTGAAATTTTCCCTTGTGAATAATCTGTAGATCAGTATACATTACACATGCTCATATAAAGTTATCGAGATGTCGTATAAAGTGAAACAATCGTGTTGACAGTTTATCTTCTTTTTTTTCCCTTCGTTTCAGCCGTGGATTTCTTTAATCAGGTGAATTTGCTATATGGGACACTAACCGAGTTCTGCACGCCAGATAACTGTCCTACCATGACTGCTGGCCCCAAGTATAGCTTCGCCACTTTTTACTACGTGCTATTCGTAGAAATGATTAAATGCTTCATACTTCGTGATTAATTTTATTCATCACAGGATCATCCTATTTCCTTGAAAAGAAACAAACTCGTTTAACAATTTCATATCATACATTTTCTCCTCTCCGTGATTAGATTTTGGGGTCCGCAAGTGGTATGTTATGCTTGTTAACTTGTTAATACTGTCTCATAGGCCATGTTTTTGGACCTCGTTCGTATTATTTTCTTATGCAAAAGCTAAATGCTGAATTTACCATTTCTGTTTCGATGCCCTTTAAGGATGACTTCAAAATGTACAGAGTTTATTATCTATATTAGCAATGAATGTTGCAAACTATGGACAGATTATAGATTAGTTCCTCTGTTTTGCATTTGACCAATCAAACCAAATACTATGGCTAATGTTTTTTTTGTTGCCGTAGATTCTTTTTTTTGCATGTACTTTTGTTTCGTTAACACAGTCGCAAAAATATATGCAGGTATGAGTATAGATGGGCAGATGGTGTACAGATCAAGAAACCCATTGAGGTTTCTGCTCCAAAATATGTCGAGTACTTAATGGATTGGATTGAGACACAACTCGATGATGAGACCTTATTTCCTCAAAGGCTTGGTAACTTCAATAATAACGTTCATGAGATTCTAAAGAAGATTCAATCAACTAACAAAACGTTGTAACCAACATCTTAATGTCAGGAGCACCATTTCCTCAGAACTTCAAGGACGTTGTGAAGACGATCTTTAAACGACTATTCCGTGTTTACGCCCACATTTACCACTCTCATTTCCAGAAAATCGTTAGCCTTAAAGAAGAAGCTCATCTCAACACTTGCTTCAAACACTTCATCCTCTTTACTCATGTGAGTTCTCTCGTTTTATATACAAAGAAAAATGTTGTTGACATAATTTTTTGTTTGTAAAAATGTTTTATGGATTTTGGCAGGAGTTTGGACTCATCGACAAGAAAGAACTCGCGCCTCTACAAGAGCTCATAGAATCTATCGTTTCACCTTACTGAGCAAAAGACAATTTCAAATTACACAAATAACAAATTAACGGTAATAAGCTTATAAGTTTAAATTACAATTCTTGCTGGTTTGTAACAACTCCTCTGTAAAATCTTCTATTTAAACATTTGCTTACTACATAAAAAAAATTTGATCTTCATGTGTTTTCATATGAAAGAAAAAGCAATTTTACATTATTTTATGGGTTGACTTGATTATACCCCCTCAACTAATGGTATCCAATCTATTCCCCCCTAAACTTTTAATATATTTAGTATACCTCCTCAACTAAATTAACTCATCACAAAACTACTTAAATTTTGTGTTTCTTTAAATTCCCCCATATCTAATTAACCATTTAATCATCGTTTCTACTCATTTTATTAGCGTTTTAAAAATGCGTTTAGAAACCCACCAAATCAAGTAGAAGGTTTCAAAAACATAATTATTTTAGCAAAAAAAAGAAAAAAAAGAAAAAAAGAAAAGAAAATTAAGATGACGATTGTAGCTTTTGTCGAACAAAATATACAAAGCTAAGCATCTCTTTCCATCATCAATTTAGAGACAAAGCGACGTATCTCTAAATCGATTTAGAGATTGACAATTTTGTATTTTTTCTCTCTTACCCTCATCGATTCAGAGTTTGAAATAGATTTAGGGTTTGATCGACTTTGTTTTGTCGAGTTGCAGAGTTGCGAAGAAGATTTACCAAAGAATTAGGATTTGCTACGTGTTACTAATAGAGTCTATGACTAAATACGAATCAATGGGAGAAATTGGAGAGAGAAGCAATATCGGAGAGTATATGAAATTCAATGAGTAAGTTAGTTTGAGTCATTATATTTTGTCACGTTCTGTTTTTTTTTTCCTTTTAACTCTAATCATGGTAAGCTTTTGTCGAATCAGATGTGAAGAGATAGAGAACAAAAACGATGAGAACAGAAGCGACGTTGAGGAGTTTAGTGAAACCGAGGAAGCGAGAATGAAGCGCAAGAGAACTGAAGAGGAAGAGAACATTGTGGAACGTCTTGAGTTTGAGGTTGAGGAATCAGCTGCTGACTTCGTTGATGAGATGCGCATTGATCGAAATATAATTCCTGATAGTTCAGATGAAGAAGAAGACGAGTTGGTTGTGAGAGATAAAAGAATCAGAAGGAGAATGGATAATAAGTTATCGATAGGATCCACTTTCTACACAGGATTAGAATTTAAAGAGGCAGTATTAGACTATGCTTTGAGCAATGCAAGGAACATTGTTCAACATAGATGGGATAAAACAAAGTTAGCTTTTAAGTGTGGTATGTGTGGCAATTGTCAGTGTGCGAGTATATTGTTCATATGATGAGCCAAAACAAATGTGGCTAGTGAAGACTATATATCCATATCATAGTTGTACACCAAATGGCAAATGCAAGATATTAAAGAGCCCGGTGATCGCAAGACTTTTTATGGACAAACTAAGACATAAGTCTAATTTTATGCCTGAAGAGATACAAGATGCTATCAAGAATCAATAGAAATTACTGGCATCTAGAAATCAATGCCAGAGAGGAAGACTTCTTACTCTCAGATGGCTTGATAACGAGTACGCAAAACAACTTGCCCATATACGTGGTTATGTCCAAGAGATACTCAATTCAAACCCAAGATCAACTGCTTTTGTTGAAACTATTCCTAATGCTGTTGGAGAAGATGTATTAAACAGATTTTATGTGTGTTTTCATATCCTTAAAAATTCTTGGAGAGGGTCTTGTCGTCCAATCATTGGGGTTGATGGCACGTTCTTGAAGGTTGCTGTTAAAGGCATATTACTTACTGCGGTAGGACATGATGCTAACAATCAGATATATCTGATAGCTTGGACCGTAGTTCAAGTTGAGAATGCAGATAACTGGCATTGGGTTATCAAGCAAATAAAAATTGATTTGGTTTTAGGAAATGGTAGTGGCTTCGTCCTTCTCTCTGATCGATCAAAAGTAAGAATATTATTATTATGGCTGTCTTATCTTCTTTAATGTGATTGTCTAAAAGTTACTTTTATACTTTCAGGGACTTATAAGTGCAGTGAAAGATGAATTACCAGAAGTTGAACACATAATGTGTGTAAAGCATATAATCGAGAATTTGAAGAAAAATCATGCAAAGAAAGACTCGATTAAACCATTGATTTGGGCATTAGCTTGGAGCTACAATACACGAATATTTGAAGAGAATTTGCAGAAGCTTAGAGAGTATAACATTAGTTTGTATAATGATGTTATGAAGGAACAACCTAAGTCTTGGTCTCGTGCATTTTATAGACTTGGAAGCTTTTGCGAAGATGTGGATAACAATGCTACAGACTTTTAATTCGACTATTACTAAAGCAAGAGCTAAGGCAATGATACCAATGCTAGAGACAATTCGGAGACAAGCAATGCAGCGTATTTCAAAGAGAAAAAAGAAATCAAGTCGGCACAATGGAAAATATACGAAATATGTTATCAATATGCTTGTGTTGGAGAAAGAAGATGCTGAAAGATGCACAACATACACGGCCACCCAGGGACTTTATGAGGTTGTTCTAGATGGAAATTCATTTAGAATCAACTTGCCAAAGAAGACATGTACTTGCTGCAAGTGGCAGATCAGTGGGATACCGTGTGAACATGCATATGGTGCAATGATTGATGCAGGTTTAAATGTTGATGATTATGTCTCACAGTTCTTCTCAACATTTATGTGGCAAATGAATTATGAAACAACCATTAATCCAGTTAGAGGACCACACTTCTGGATGAATTCTGGTTTGCCACTAGTAACTGCACCTCCAGAACCAATCCTCCCCAGGAGAAAGGAGAAAAAGAAACAAACCAAGTTTCCGAGAATAAAAACTAAATATGAGTCACCAAAGAAGAAAAAGATTAAGAAGGTGGTACAAATACTTGGGAGGGTGGACACATTATCTATTGTTCAAAATATGGTGAAGCAGGTCATAATTCAGCCGGTTGTAAAATATTTCCGAAGATAAAGATAAACACAAGCGGTCAGGTATAATGCAACTAGTTTTGTTTAGCCTCTTTCATGAATTGTGTAAACAATAATTGTTACTCTTTCTTGTATATTTCGTTTCAGGCTACAACAATTGAACAACCTCCGTAGTCTCTTTGTGGTAAGCCACCATGTAGGTTTATTGCTACAACAACAACTGAACAACCTCCGTACTCTTTCTTGATTTTTGCTTTTTAAATCATTACTAAGATACATTGAAATTGATTTATTGCTAGAAATTGATTTTGGGAAACAATCATTCTTCTTCATGACACCAAATCTCACTACAAGGTAGATCTTTTATAACCATCAGAGGAGAAACTAAATTGTCTTATTATGGTGATCAAAGTTTGAAGAAGAACTAAACTGTAACATAATCCTCGAATTTTAAAACAAGAAGTAGTGAATCATCTGCATCTAACTCGACCAGAGTCACCACTGATAATGCAATTCAAGGACAAGAAAATCAACACTTTAGCTAAACTCAAATCTACAGTCGTCATCTTAATTTTTTTTTTTTTGGTTTTTTTGCTAAAATAATTATGTTTTTGAAACCTTCTACTTGATTTGGTGGGTTTCTAAACGCATTTTTTAAAACGCTAATAAAATTAGTAGAAACGCTGATTAAATGGTTAATTAGATATGGGGAAATTTAAAGAAACACAAAATTTAAGCAGTTTTGTGATGAGTTAATTTAGTTGAGAGAGTATACTAAAGATATTAAAAGTTTAGGGGGAATAGATTGGACAACATTAGTTGAGGGGATATAATCAAGTCAACCCTTATTTTATAGATGAATTTTTTTCCTTTTTAATTGACGGATCATTTTTACCATTAAGCATCTCGAATCTAATACATGATTTTCTGCAAACGAAAGAAACGTGAGATTAGCATCAAACTGACATGATTAATGAATAAAAATCTATTAATATACTTGTGTAATTGACCCTCTGGTAATGACTTTGTGAATACATCATCTAACTTTGTATCATCGAACCTTCAATCATTTTGTCAAGCATCTTCTTTCGTGTGAAATGATGTTCCAACTCGATACATTATGTCTTTACATGAAACATTGTCTTCTTAGCCAACTTGATAGCACTTCGATTATATGTATGGATGGCAACCGACTTACCTATAGGCCGAACAACTTTTTGAGAAGTCTTCAAAGTTATATACTCTTCAACTGCGTGGGATGAAGCTTTATAACATACTATTGTTAATTGCTTCTAGCTACACTATAAAATGTTTGCATCTCCACATAAGAACACATATTCTCAAGTTGATTTTTTATTATCTAGATTCTACCGAAGTCAACATATGTGAAACCACAGATAGAGAACTTGACACTGTATTCGTTGAACAAATTCATGTCAAGAGTTGTCTTCACATGCTTCAAAATCTTATTTTGTTGCTTCTAATTGGGGCTTTCTTGGTGTCTGCAAAAACTATCTTACTGACAACCACAAAAGTAATATTTGGTTTTATAATGGTTAATTATAGAAGGTTTCTAGCAAGAGAGCGTTAATGTTGAAGTCTAGCAAGGAACCTTCACTGCACTAAAGCTTTATGTTTGTATCCATCATAGTAGTACATATCTTTTCTACATGTATCTCAAACCACTCAACAATTCTTCATGCATAGCTTTGTAGGACAATGGATATTCGATCACTTATCCGTTCAAATTCTAAAACGAAAAAGAGCGGAAGAGAGAGAAAAGATTATGGTCTTAGCCCTCATCTTAGCTATTGAAGAGACGTTCTGGAATTTCAGAAGCTTGAACAGACTCTAGTGGTGAAACTAAGGCGAAAACTCAGTTCATAAAAGGAAAATCGAAAAACCCGACTCAAATATAATAACCAAACTGAACCGGTCAACCGTCAACAATTGACATTCCATAATCAACTAGTCAATCCAGTCAAATCGTCCAACCGAGTCAAATCCTCCATAATTAAGGTTGTGTGTGAACGTGGATAAAATATCTCACATCGGAAGTTTACGGAGACACTGAGTAATATATAAGTTAAATGGGTCAATTCACTCATTGCCAATTGGTTTTGAGTTGGAAGCCCATGAAATTTAACATGGTGTCGGTGCAGGTCCACACTCTACCCCATTAATCCGAGCTGAAATGTGGCCCGATCATCCCACTAATTGATGGTCCGATCGTCCCACTAATTGATGGTCTAAAGACGGCTAAATTTCGTCTAGATAACTAGAAAAAGAGCATTATCTTGGATGGGTGTTATGGATTCGTCGAGATTAATGGTTAAGAACTATTACCTCGAGGGGAGATGTGGAGAAAATATCCAACATCGGAAGTTTACGGGGACATTGAGTAATATATAAGTTAAATGGACTAATCCACTCATTGTTTTGAGTTGGAAGCCCATGAAACTTAACAATAAACTGTTTGGTGGTACTAGCTCGTGGCACGTGCAACGGCTGCTAGGTTTTGGTTTGGTGGTACTAGCTCGTGGCGTTGATTGGGCACGCAAGGAATGAGATCAAATGGCTTGAAGGTTTCAAGTATGAGTGAGAAAGAACGGTGGTTGTTGGCCAAGTGGTGGCGTTTTCTGCAGTGTATAATAGTAGAGACGAGAATAGAGAACGGCAGTGACGGCGAGAAAGATAGATTTTTCGGCTGCTGTCTCGGTTTGACAGCTGTAAGAATTTTCTGATGTTTTTCTAAAGTCCTCTCGAGGGTTTAGGGTTTATGCATGACCATTGAGAGAGTTTGGGATTGTTTCGTCAATACTTTGCTATAAAAAGATAATCTATCTAACACGTATATGAAATTCACAAGAAAAAGAAAAAAGAAAAAATACTCTTTTTTTTATCGTCTGAATTATTACTACTGCTATTACAAATTTTGAGGAAACAACTACAAAGACAATACTTTATCGGACAAATCTTTTCGTTCTATCTGCTGGCATGACGAACAGTCCTCGCTTGCACCACGTTGAAGACTTTTTATAAGCCTGGCTCCACTAATCTGCAATGAATTGCGCGTCTTCAGGGAATCGATCCCTTAACCTCCTGTTGTACAAGCATTAATTAACTTTTGGTGAATCACTAGACCAATGAGTTCCACAGAAAAAAAAAATCTTTAGTATCGAGATTTAAATAAAAACAAAATAAACACACTCACTTTATTTATTTAGTAGAGGGTACACACAAGTATGTAAGAAAGACAAAAAAGCAAATCAAACCACACAAACAAGGAAAGAACTTATAACGGTTTAGACTTTCTTTTTTAGGTAATATCTTTCAGTCATTCTTTTCCACTGGGATGTTCTCAGTGAAATCCTTCTTCTTCTCAGGATCCTTCTTCTTCACAGGAGCGAGGCCGTCTTCATCCAAAAACATTACAAACGTCAACAAGTAGCCACCGAAGAGAGCAGGGACTCCAGATATTTGTAGGAAAACGTGAGGGCCAAGGTTAAAGAACATAAGAAAGAGGAAGATGGCATAGGTAAAGTTTAGGAAGATGACAACCCCTTTAATATTCGCAAATGTAACCAAAACGCCCCAATAGAATGCCACCACCATGTGGAGAAGAGCGAGAAACAATAACCGCAATGCCCAATTAAAGGACATGGGAACCAATGCTTGGTCGCCTAACTGCCCCCATATTAAAATAGCTATAGTCACAATGGAGCTTTGCATCGCCCAGATGTTAAATATCATAAAAAATGCGAGTTTCGGTTTATCCTTTATAGCTGGAAAGCCATTAGAGCTGTTAAAGCCACCTGGTATTGTGAAACCTGCAGCAAATGTTACAGTTGCCACAAGAGCTGCAACCACTAGAAGTGTGTTGACGTAGTCTTTGCTTTTGCTACCATCTAGTGGCTCTGATGGTTTTGTTATCTTTTTCATCCATGAATCTTTCGATATGGGTGCATAAAAGTATAATAACACCATCAATGTCACCCTCTGTAGTCAAAACAAAAGAGCAAAATGCCCCTATAAGCACTCTACAAGATACATGGAAAACGAAATCCATATATAGTTAATGTGGGAAAGTAGAGATACCTCCATGAAGACGTAGTTGGGTTGCACTTCTTTCTCGGCGATATCCAGAGCTGTTTTACCATCATTGTTCCGTACATATAACCATTTACTCTTTGTCACACCTAAAAGGACAAAAAGAGTACGAGGGCGCCAACTTTGAGTAGCGAGGTGCAGAGGTGAGTTTCCATTCACATCTTGCCTCTCCACAAGCTGATTGATCCAACCGGTTACCCAGAGATAACTAAAAAGAAAAAGTGCACCTATCCCACTCTTTGTTGCAATGTGAAGAATGTTTTGACCTTGTTGGTTAAGCAGGTGTTTTGAATCTGGACAACGTTTCAGAAGCAAGAAAACAACTCTCATATGACGATTCGCTAAAGCAATGTGGACGGGGAAGGATCCTTTATCGTCGGGTGTATAAACATCCTTTGTCCGTCCTTTATCTAGCAACATGCGTACTCCTTTATAATATCCCATGGACGCTGCAAGCCAAAGACATGTCCTTCCTTCTTCATCTTGTTCATCAACAAGTCTTGGATATTCTTTAAGCAAAAATTCAAGGGTATCTGCTCAAACAAGTGGGAATATATGAGTTACTAGATTAGCACATCTATTATATATATGAAGATCCGTCATCTGAAAATGAAGAACAAATACTAATGTGTTTAAAGACCAAACAAAACCTGTAGTCCTAGCTCTGAAAGCCGCGTGTACAAGATTTTTTCTCCCTTCCAAGTGTGAATCTAAGTAAGCATACCTCCCTTCAAATTCATATCCGTCTCTAGTGTCCAACATCATTTTCACAAGGGTAACGTTTCCAGTTTCAACCGCCAAATACAGGGGAGACTTTCCATCTTTGTTTGCAAGAAACGAAGCCTTTCGGTTTGCTCTCACCAGATACTTAGCTGAGCCCATATGGCGCCCTTTTAACGCTAAGTGCAGAGGAGTATCTCCGTCTTTATTCTTCACAACATATAGGTTTAGTTTATCCTTCTTTTCTTTATCAGTCACTCGAGCTGAGATAAATCCTACTGCAGCAATGAGAGCATCAACAACACTTGAATGACCAGCATGAGCCGCCACATGAAGCGGAAGCTGATCCTTCGAGTCTAGCTCAAGAAGGAGACATGGGCAATCAGAGACTATTCTCTTCACTAGCTCAAGATGATTACATGCAGCAGCGAGGTGAAGAACAGAATCTCCTTGATCGCTTTTGAAATATGAGATTGGAATACCCTTGTTTCTCAACTCCTCCAGAGATTCTTCCTTTCCCTCGCTAAGTCCGGAGAAGATCTTCGGATCTATCGGCTTATATTCACCATGCTGGTGGAAAACATCTGAAATCCTGAGTTTGGTAAGGTAATCTGGCTCGGATTCGGTTTGAAAGAGACTTAGTGCGCGTAGCCCGCGCTTTATGAGGTTCATGGGGAAGTAACTTCGTTTCCGTTGATCATTATGAGATTCACCCATGGGCCTCTGTGCCTCAACTCTATCTAGACCTGCTTCAGAACTGTCCATCTCAAAACCTAAGACAAAACATATACTATAATATTGCGTGAAACATAGTTACAGATACGTTAATACTTTGCGAGTAAATTAATCGATAACCAATTAAAAAAATTTTGGAATCAAACTGAGAAAGTGTAGTATATTACTATATATATTTTGGTTTTTAAATTAAACGCATATACACAAATCGTTTCTTGGGCTGGACATGCACATGCATGGGACATTTTAATATTTAAAGACATAACTAAAGAAAAAAAAAAGAGAGAGAGAACAAACGAAGAAACCTGAAATAATTGTTGGCCTGGCTTAGAAAATTCTTGCCGTGATAATAATCAATCCAGCATGAAATCTTCGCTACTTATTAATAAAAGCATAAATGTGAATAATGTGTGAAATGTGTGTCGCGCGCAGCTGCAGATATGTGAAGAAAGGAATCTGATGCTGAAAAATGGGCTTTATGTTGAAATGGGCTGAGTTCTTATGGCACCATCTCCGGTCATATTCTATATTTCACTCTAAAGTAGGGTTAAAAGTAAAAAGAACTTCTTGTTGTTTGATTCTGGGGTCTGATTTGTAGACTCGTCGGCTTATGGTTTTGGAAAGGCATTGCTCTTTGCCAGCTTATTTCCTATGGTTTGTACTATTTCGTTATGATAATAAAATATATCCTTTAGATGGAAAAAAAGAATAAAAAGAACTCCAACTCTCTTCCATTTTTCATTCTATAATATAGTAAAAATATGTTTATTTCATAAATAGAGTATGTAGTAAAACTCAAAGTTACTCTTTTTGAAGGAAAAAAAATATAGTGAACCATTGGAGATGGTCTTACAACATATATGCCCTAAACTTTTTCTTTTGTGGATAAAAATGCTAAGATTTATACCAGATTTTCTGAATTCTTGACAGAATGTACAATGACAACGGACTAGCTGACTAGTAGAGGAGTCAATTGAGAACATACAAAACTAAATGACAGTGAAAAACAATCGAAAATACATTTGAAAACACAATGGATGATAATTGAGAATTAACCTGATTATACGGAAGACTATTTAGCAAAATAGAAGATCTCTCTCTCCATCTGAAAGATGGGGATACGAGAAAAGAGAGAGAGGGGGTCGCAAGAACATCGTCGAAGACACACCAATTAAACCAAATAATTTGGAGAAGAATTGTTTACAATATAACAAGTTAATCATGAGATTTTGAATGCGACTGAAGGAAAAACGGGTTGATATTATTAATGGACCGCATTTAACGTACAATCTTGTTTATCAAAAGAAAAATGGACCGTAAGCTTATGCTTGCAATGCTTAAGCTTAAGTCAATCTCTAGATATTTTTTTGTTAACCGTTTATATTAATCAGAAATCCAAACAAAAGGTAAAAAGTTTATATCTCTAGCAAATATCATGCTGATAAAGTCGTGCATTGCGTCCCAACATGTCCGTTTTACAATTAATATTACGCGAAATTAAAGAGCTTGAAAAATCACTAAGACACTCATTAGTCTTCTTGCAATCTTCTGGATATAAGTTTTCAATACAATAGATTTTCACAATATTCTCAAATTTTAATATAACCTTTTAGTATTTTTGAAAGAGAAGAATCGAAGAAGAAGAAAGTGAAAATGGATAATATCTTTCCTTAAGCTTACAAAATGTTTGATACATTACATATATACATCCCAAATAAGCTAACCGTATAACAAACTATCTGGTTAATTTCTAACTAAATATTGAACCAAACCAATTCACATAACCAAAAGCTAAACCATATAATCCAATATGCCCCCTCAAGTCTTTATATTAGAAGTGTCTGGTTCGAGATAAAGACTTGACAGTGACATTCGTTGAATTAGTGAATGGAATGGTCCAGGATGTAGTGGTTTTGTGAGCAAATTTGCAAGTTGATTCCCTTTAGATACATGAATGGTCTTTAAGAAATTAGATTTGAAGTGGTCACGGATAGTATGACAATCCACTTCCACATGCTTGGTTCGCTCATGAAAAATAGGGTTTTTAGCCAAGTAGATAGCTGATTTGCTGTCACAAAAAAAGTTTAGCTAGACAAGTAACTTTCAGATTTAAGATCTTTCAGAACCTGATCCAACCAAACCAATTCACATGAAGCTTGAGCTAAATTCCGATATTCTGCTTCTGTAATACTCTTACTCACAACATTTTGCTTTTTGATTTCCAAGATATGATAGACTTGCCTAGAAACATACACATACCTGATATAGATCTGCGTGTATCTTTGCAAGTAGCCCAATCCGCATCAGAGAATCCATTCAAGCATATTTCTGAATCACTAGAATATATCAGACCTTGAGCAGGGTTAGATTTGATGTACCTGAAACTCTGTAAGCTGCTTGCATTATATGTACATCAGTGGGACTTGATAGAAATTGACTAATTAAGACAATTCACAACAAATGTGATGTCTGGTCTTGTGACTGTTAGATAGAGCAAGCGACCAATGAGAGCTTTGTATGGTGTTGGACTTGGAAGAGTTATGCCAAGATCTTTGGTTAAGTGAAGTTTTGGATCCATTGGCACAGAACCAGGTTTGCATCCTAGTAAACCAGAGTCGTCCGACAGTGACAAAGCATATTTTCTTTGACATACAGAGATACCTGCTGATGATCTTGAAATCTCAAGTCCCAAAAAGAATCTTGCTTGTCCAAGGTCTTTTATCTTGAAAGCTTTATTAAGAATATCCTTGAAATGCCAAACTTCTGCATTATTATTGCAAGCTATTGGTATGTCATCCACATAGACTAATGCTGCTATAAAAGTGGAACCATATTGCTTGACAAACAGAGTATTGTCAGAAGGACAATGCAGAAACCCATCTTCAAGAAGAAACATAGACAACTTTTGATACCATTGGCGAGATGTCTGTTTCAATCCATATAATGATCGTTTGAGGCGAAAAATGGATTAGAAGGAAGAGGCTGACCATTGGCAGGAGTATAACCCTGAGGTAAACTCATGAAATCTATTCATCTAGCTCACCATGCAGGAAAGCATTGGTGACATCCATCTGAGCCAGACTCCATCCCTAAATAGCAGCTAATCCAAAAATCAATTTAACACTCTTCATTTTGGCTACTGGAGAGAACATGTCAATATAATCGATATCCTCCTGTTGAGTGTAGTCTTTTGCTACCAATCTAGCCTTATATCTTTCTACAGATCCATCATCATTAAACTTGATCTTGAAACCCCATTTACAACCGATAACATGTTTTCCAGGAGGCAATGATTCAATATCCCAAGTTCCAGTGTCCTCAAGAGCATGTAATTTTGTATTACAAGCCTGTTTCCACTTTTTAGATGACATGGCTTGAAGAAAATTAGAAGGTTCTGTTTCTTGTGAGAAAGCAAAAATAGAAGACTGGAATAGAGAAGTGAGTTTATCATATGAAAGGAAATTAAAAAGGCGATATGGAGTTGTGTGTTTAGCTGAAGTGTTTATGGGAGAAGATATGGAAGAACAATGATATTCAGAAAAATAACTTGGAGTTTTAGTCTGTCTTTTTGGCCTAGCAACATGAAGAATAATCTCACAAGTGTCTTGTGCATTAGGTGGTAAAGATGTGGTGTTAGGTGTATCCTATGTTTGTGAATCTATACTGAATGATGGTTGCTATTCCTATGAGATGATGATGCAAATGAAATAGAGGCAAAATTATCAATGATATGTAATGGTGCAGGAAGAGGCATTATAGTGTTAGGAGACAAATTAGTAGATGGCATGGTCATGGTATCTTTCTTAAATGGAAAAATTGTTTCATGAAAACCATATTTCTTGAAATGGAAACAACATGTGATTCTATATCTAACACCTTATAGCCCTTAAAACCAGAGGGATATCCTATTAAAACACAAAGTTTTGCACGACGAGTAAACTTTGTTCTATCTTTTAACTGAGTAGAAACATAACAAAGACATCCAAAGTTTCTAAGAAATTTATACTTAGGTAACTTTCCAGTCAAAAGTTCATAAGGAGATTTATTTGCAAGAAGAGGTGATGGTAAACGATTGATAAGAAACACAGAAGTTAGCACATAGTCACTCCAATATTGAATGGGTAAATGGGACTGAAAAACAATAATCTAACCACATTAAGAAGATATTGATGTTTGCGTTCAATTACAGAGTTTTGTTTGGGAGTATATGGACAAGAAAAAAAATAAAAAATGCCAAGATCTTTTATCAAATCTGTAAAAGCTAATTCAGGAGCATTGTCTGTTCTTATAGCTTTTACTTGAACTTTATACTGTGTAGCAATATATTTTAAAAAAACATGGGAACACAAAAGTAACTTCTCCTTTATTTCTTAACATGTAGACCCAAGTAACTCTAGTACAATCATCAACAATTGTTAAGAAGTATTTAAAACCTTCTATAGACTTTGTATTAAAAGGATCCTAAACATCTAGATGAATCAAATCAAAAGGACTAGATGACAGATTATTATTGATATCATATGCTAATCTTTTTTGCTTAGCTAATGGACATATGAGACAATGATAAGAATGATTATCTTTAAAAGATGGTAGAATAGGAATTAACTATTTTAGTTTTGCAGAAGAAGGGTGGCCTAAACGTTGGTGCCAGATATTTCCATCAGCCACAATAGAAGCACAGAATTGACCAACTGGAGTAGATGAATGAGAAGGGTTTTCATTCCGAAGAATGTATAAATTGTGTAAGATATTATCCTTCCCAATCATCGAGCCCCGAGAAAGATCCTGAATCAAGCAAAAAGTTAGATAGAAATGAGCAGCACAGAACAATGACTTTGCTAAACAACTAACACTTATAAGATTGAATTGAAAATTAGGTACATGTAAGACATGATGCAAAACTAATGCAGATGTAAGATGAATTGTGCTAGTGTGTGTTATTGGAACTCTAACATCATTAGGAAGTGACACTGTAACACTTGACACAAGTGAGACTACCCTAAACATTGCTAAGTCAGAAAAAACATGACTTGAAGCTCTGCTGTCAATTATCCAGTCATCATGAGAAAGTATAGAGGCAAGAGTTGATAATGAATGATTTTGAAAAGTTAGGGTGTTGTTTTGGTATTTCAAACTGGTAGAAGGAAAAAGAAAGGTCCCAAAAGTAGATTGAGAAGCCATGACATCCTGAGTTGAAATTGATGAGACATTGCAAGTAGGAACTAGAGTCTCTTGATTATGAGGAACTTGAGCTATTTGCACATGCTTACTGAATTGAACAATTAAATCTTCAATATGCTCTTTGCTAAAATTATGCAAATTCAGAGTATTTCCACTACTAACCACTTGAGGCAGAGGTTGAGCATGTGTAACAGCTTGATGATAGAAGTTTGGAGGAGCTGGATATGCATAACCTCCATTATCAGAATAAGCAACTGCATTTGTTTTGTGAACCTGAGGAGCATAATTCTGATTCTGCATTCCTTTTTGTTGTCCTTTGTTGTTGTATCCTGAGTTGTTAAACTTGTAACCAGGCGGATAACCATGGACTTTAAAACATTTCTGAATGGTATGCACCAACTTTCCACAATGACTGCACACTGATTTCTGAAATGGCTTGTTTGTGTTGTATGCTGCCACATATGTGCCACTATCAATACTCTGATTTTGCATCATTCTTGAATTTGCATCTGAATTGCCTGAAGCTTGAAAAACTACACTATCAGATCTTGAAGAAGGTTTGATAGCTTTTTGTCTTTCATCCTGTGTAACAATGTTAAAAGCCTCTTCAATTGTTGGAATCGGCTTTAACATGAGAATATGTCTCCTTGTCTGTTCATAGGATTCATTTAATCTCATTAAGAACTGTGTTACACGACTTCTTTGTTGAAGATTCTCCCATTTCACAGCTGCATCACATTCACATTTCTTGCAGGTACAAATAGGCAATTCAACATAATTCCTATGTTTTTCCCATAGTGTGACTAACTCAGTATAATACGTTGTCACATCTAATGATCCTTGTTCTATCTTGCTCAAACGCTGTTCTATATCATAGACTCTAGGTGCATCGACTTGTTTAAAGCGAGATAAGAGATTTTTCCATATACCTTATGATGTTGAGATGAACAATAAACTTTGCCCAATCTTTTTGGAAGCTGAATTCATGAGCCAAGTCGCAACAATGTCGTTGAATCTCGACCACGAGCCTGCATCACGATGATTATCTGATGACTGCAATATAGTTCTGTCGATAAACCCCAGCTTGTTTCGCACATTTAGTGTCATTCTTACAGATTTTCGCCATGAGTGAAAATCAGAAGCTGTTGTTAAACGATCGTAGACTAAAACCAAACCAGCATGATCATTGTTATGAAAGTAATACGGATTCTCATATAGATCTGATGGAGAATTATTTCTCGAAACAACTTGAGCAGAAGAAATCGCCATTTTAGGTCAATGCGATATACATAGATATATGAAGTTTGTTCGAATTAAAAGAATCTTCGTATACAGAGGTCAAAAACAAGAAAGAAAAGAAAAAATGAAGAAACTCAATCGAATCAATCAATTATCAGATTCCGAGAAAATCGAGCTCGGAAGAACAGAAATTAAGCTCAAAAAGAAAGAAAATAGCTCAGCTTCACCGATTCAGAGTTCATCTTCTCTGATTCGCATGCGGAAGAGACAAATTTTTGCTTTGATACTATATTGAAAGAGAAGAATCGAAGAAGAAGAAAGTGAAAAATGGATAATACTTTTCGTTAAGTTTACCAAATGTTTGATACCGTATAACAAATTATCTGGTTAACTTCTAAATATTGAACCAAACCAATTCACATAACCAAGAACTAAACCATATAACCAAGAACTAAACCATGTAATC
Organism: Anastatica hierochuntica; assembly: GCA_900406275.1. NCBI lineage: Eukaryota > Viridiplantae > Streptophyta > Magnoliopsida > Brassicales > Brassicaceae > Anastatica > Anastatica hierochuntica. The sequence goes on along the minus strand of OVAN01006894.1, from coordinate 2,323 downwards.
CAATAAGTATCAACGGTATTCCAAAATCAAGCTACCACTAAAATCGATTTAAGTCTTGATATACTTTTTGCAGGTTCGATTAAAAGAAAGGAATTAAAAAAGACCAAAATTCCAATCTATTACTTGGTGATGTAAGGTTTAAAAACAAAACAAAAAAAGGTTTGATTAAAATTTTTGGGCTACCAATGAGCAAACATCATCTGAAGAAATTGGAAGACAAACTTTCATCCAATTTANTCTCTCTCTCTCTCTCTCTCTCTCTCTCTCTCTCTCCCTCTCTCTCTCTCTCTATCAATTGCAGAAGTTGAGTTTCTTCATGACTTTGGCATATGCTGGTGATACTAGTCCAGGCTGTCTCAATCTACGCTTCGATTTCTTTGACTGCATCAATTAACACTTTCGTTACTCTCAACATTTATCAAACCTGACTCTGAAATCTTACACACTATATAGAAAGCAGAGGATGGTATTGTATATACAACTTTGCCTAAACAAGGAATCGCTAAAAGACTTAAAAAGTCTGATCACAATTTCTACGTAAGCTAGTTCTGATCAGTTAGATTCCTAGTTATTATCGTACTGATCTTTCAGAGGCATTGACCAAATTGAAAAAAAAATATTAACTCAGAGGTTCATAAAATAAAATAAGGAACATGAAGTAGATAGGTTTACCTTCAAGTGTGCATTGTGGCGCTTACCCTCTTTCCAACGACGAATTGTACCATCATTTAGTGGTTTAAACCTATCTTTGTATGACCTGATATACAGATTCAACAAAAAAAAATCATTTTTGCATATCGAGACTACCAAAAGATTTTGATGATATCTAATATTGGAATCAGAACATACGAATAAAACTTTATCTTGATTTTCTTGACTTTTGAAGTGATTGGTGTCCTTGGTCTCCATTTCTTCTTCCATTTTGCCATTTTTTCCTTGGAAGTGATATTCCGTACTTGAGTAAACTGAACACAGAGAGAATCAATGTCGGAAAAACTGGATATATAATCCCTTTCTTTATTGCAATTTACGGATTTAAGCAAATGATCAGAGTACGCCAGGAGGATACAGTTCCCTTGATCAAACAAGGCACAAAAAATTCACAAAGTATAGGTAATAAAATCGAATATTCAGATTCCAATGAACACATGTGGTTTACTATATGAGAGGTTACATCTGCAGGGTGGTCACTGATAGCATCGAAGCATCATTTGGGTTATTTAACATGATATTGAAATGCGAGAGCTACTTAACATCCTACGAGCAAAGAATCCACTTTCCCTATAGAAGATTCGATTTCGACCCATAATCAGAGCCAGGATGATTCTGCTTCCTAAGATTAAACAACGGATACGAGACTCAAATGCTTCACAGAACAAAGTTTAGATTTAAACAAATGCTTCTCACACAACAAATCGAAAGTCTCAACTAAGACTATACAGCACCATTCAAACAATCTAGCTGATCAGATCTTAGCTTCGTTCGAATCCTAATACCGCGAATCAAAACGAGTTTCCAGAAAAAAAGAAAACTTACGTGATGAGGAACAAAGGTAGACCTAATGGAGCTAACATTCAACGGAGAAACTCCGCCAAGCGCCGCAGCGGGAACGTAGCTCCATTTGCGCGTGGTGAAGCCTAGGGTTAACTGAGAACTCGGAGAAGGAGAATGGTGGATCAGACGGTGAGGAGTACCGGTGAAATATAGATTCCGATTTGATTGGACGGCGGTAAATGAGCGGAGCTTAGTGAAAAATCTCTGCATCGTCGTCTCCAAGAAAGACGATCTTGTTCGATTTGCAAAGAGATTGAAAGTCTGCGTTTGGGAGCAGCTATTTTGTGAGACGGTGTGTTTGGATGTTAGGATAAGTTTACTCTTCATACTTTTAATGTTATCCCAAATGAAAGTGTCACAAATTATCCGAGGTTAAGGAGCTTCTTGTCTTAAAGACTTTTATGACCATAACCAATCCATTGTCTGCCCCAATGGAATCGTTTTGAAGTTTGTTTCTACCATCTTGACCATGAGCTTGCTCCAAGAATATCACTTAAACATTTCTTGGAGGATCTATCAAGTTGTTATGAGTTTGTGTCTGTATCTTGTATTGTTTGGTTTCATGTTTTAGGCTCTACATTTGATACTTGGGTTTGTCCGATTATGCATCTCCATTCTCCTCTTGTACTCACTTAACTATGAAAAAAGGATTGGCGAAAAAAACACACATATATCATCAAAAACACTAGGCACAAAAATCGCGTAAATATTTCTATAAAATTCTAAGACCCCTTTTATTTATATATATATATATATATATATATATATA
>OVAN01006893.1:0-20506 GCA_900406275.1 Anastatica hierochuntica | reverse complement strand
CTGTTTTCCATCTCTTTTCAAACACCATCATAAAAGAAAAACAAATAAAAACCTCTTGATCTCTAATTTCCAGCAATATAAGGGACTAAAAACCTCCCTGATCTAAGCGGAAACGCATCACAACCATTGTTAGGTGAAAACAGAATCAACAAAGCAGATCTTCTCGCTCCTAAAGCACTCTAGATGGAAATGGAACCGATGCCTCAGTAGATTGGTTGAAACATCCATGTGTTGTAGGAAAAAAATGTTAGAATTCAAAGTCTCATATGAGACATCACGACTTCAACCTCAGACTTCAATAAATCTCACCTTGTCCCAAAGCCATCTTTGCAGTGTCCGCATCGTCCGGTACTAGAACGTGGTTCTGTCTTTCTTTGGTTTATTACTCTTGAATTGTCTGCAAAAATGAAGTCACAAACTCATCAAAATTAAATCACAAACATGATCAACAACTTAAGAGAGGTCTGTACTAACGGGCAAGTCTTCAAAAATTCTATTATCTCCTCTCTATGGTTCTTGTCGATTGAACCAAATGGATCGTAGCCACATCCTCTTGAAACCGTTGGAACCTTAGCTATTGTCTCTACAGGCAGCACTTGTTCCCTCTTGACCTGTGCAGTAGCTTCTTTAGCCAGAAGTGATGCCGCTTTCTCCTTCACTCTTTGTTTTTCCCTCTTTGTTTTATTGAAATCCACATCCGCTACGTTTGTGTCATACATCACAACACTTGCTTCTTGTTGTTGTTGTTGTTGTGTTTCACTAACACTACTCTGCATATACTATGACAACAAGAGAGTAACCAATTTAGATCACACATTATTATAAAAAGGTATCAAATCATACATAAGCATACATCATTATAACAAGGTTCTGATTTCACACATAACTTATTGGAAAAAGGTTTCTATATAAAAAAAAACAAGCCAAACAAAGAGTCTTTTGCATCAAACACTAGTTCTTGGCAGCTAGTCTTGCACTTTTTCTCTTCAAATGAGCCTTTTTACTTGAGTAAGTAATGTGTTTATTTGGGAGAAGAGGAGGACTAACCCCTTCAGCAGTCGTTGTTGACTTCACATCGGATCCACCAACCTTCTCCGGATCTACCAGGTTTTCTTCCATTCCACCTACAGCCTCGTCCTTCCACAGTCCACCTACAACAGAATCATCAAGCCTTTTCACCACCTCTTCTATCCTCTCTAAGAGAAAGGTAACCTTCTTACCAATGTCCATCACCAGCACTTCAACCTTGTTGAATCGAGCAGCCATGGCAGCCATTACTGCATTGCAAACACTCTTCTCAAATGCAACATCATCCATGCGAGCTTTCTTCAAACTGCCTTCATCAACAGCTTGAGCCTCTCTCTTAATGCCTTTGTTTCTCGGCTCCTCCATCACATTGACCTTGTTGTTTGAAGGCAACACACCAAGGTTTGGCCAGTGCTTTGTTTTCCACCTCCAAACCTTCTTTATTTGTCCATACATAGCTCTTAAAATGTTGACAGTTCTATGATCCTCACCATCATCATCCCATCGTGGGAACATCTCATTGAACTCAAGCCTTACAAAATTGTTGATGCCAGTCTACAAGAAAAAGGGGCATAAAAAACAATGCTACATTCGTGGAGATCACATAATACCAGATGAGGAACAAGATTGTTTAGATGGAAATATACCTGTCTAAGCATGCAACCCGTGATGTTTTTCCTGCCTTTTGATCCCTTGTAAGCAAGCAGAGATATATTTTGAACAGGATCGTATGGATTTCCAAGATCAGTAGCAAGTCCAGGAAGAGCAAAGTAAGCCCAAGACTATAGAATTTGAGCAAACCCGTGGATATGATAAGTCCTAGTTATATCGGCCTCCTTCACCGAAGAAATCACCTTCTTAAATGTCACTCTTCCCCAAGGGTAGTCAACAAAACTCTCTAGATCCATCACCAACCTAGCAAGGTTTACATTTATCGGTGACGTGTATGAGTGTGCATCAATGCAACTGGCAATGATGGCAAGATAGCCAAACCTCAACCTATCATCAGGCTCCCAAAACTTGCAGCGGCCACACGCTTCCACCAATTCATCGTAGCTTGGTCTTACCTCCACACTCGTTCCAAGAAGGACCCAAAACTATCTCATCTCATCTGTCACCTCAACCTCATGGTACATAACATTTTCTATGTAGTAACAGTTGAGTCCTGTGATGGCTTCAAACTCGTTAAGAGATAACCTGATTGGAGTTGTGCCAATGAGACTCCAGATCTCATTCTTCTTATGGCAGGCCAGTTGGAATGAGAGCATATAGTGGCCCAACCTCGATGCCCATGACATCTTCTTCTCGTGGTATTGTAAGAAGACACCCAAAATGGAGTTCCAAATCTGGTCTCATTCGCCTGGTAGAAGTGCCACCTTCAGAGCATCAAACAACTTTGGTGTAGAGCCGAATATTTGGATGCTTTTATCAGGACCCGACTCATCATCTTTTGTGAATAACCTTGGTCGGAAATCTTGCTTCTCCTCTATTGTGTTTCTCTTTTCGGTTTTATTATCTTTTTTCTTTGCCATGACACAAACCTCTTGCAACAACAAGAAAATAAACAACGTTGTTAGATAACTGAGTGCAAAGCCACAGATGAGACTACAAAGTTAAATCTCCCACGACATTAACAAATGCAAAGCCACAGATGAGACTACAAAGTGAAACTTCCACTACATTAACGACTGCAAAGCCACAGATGAGACTACAAAGTGAAATCTCCCACGACGAGACTATAAAGTGAAATCTTCCACGACGAGACTACAATGTGAAATCTCCGACGACATTAACGAAGTCAAAGCCACAGAGTGAAACCTCTCATGACACTAATGAAACTTCAACTTCAATTCTCTATATTCTTTTTGAAAAATCAACAAACCTGAACACTAAGTGTTGGAATCCCAGATGAAAGAATGAGTGTCAGAATCCCAGATCTGCGAAACAAACACAAATATAACTGAGAATATGTGAGGTTTAGTCATCAGCTCGGGGAGGAGAAGCGAATACCTTCAAAGGTGTCGGAATCCCAGATCTACAAAGCAACGATATCGTAATCCCAGAAGCAACGATGTCGGAATCCCAGATATGCAAACAAAAAAAAAATTGAGAATCGAACATGCAAGAAGAATTTGTGAGTTTTAGTCAACGGTTCGTGGAGGAGGTTCCATTACCTTCACCGGCGTCGCTACCACGGTGTATTCCGACGACGACGATATCGCTTCTTTAAGAAATGTCGACGGTGATATTCCGGCGACGGCGAATCGAAGAGTCGTCTGATTTTTTTTAGAACAGAAAGAGTGAAATCTCGAAACTCTAAACCGTAAGTTTTGTAAACGGGAAAAATATTATTTTACGGAGTCTTCAATATAAAGTCTCATGAAAGAATTTATGGCATAGTCTCTATAACTTAACTTACCTTACATGATTTATAATTTTATGCATTTTATTGAATTTTTAATTTATATACGGTAGATTTGATCACAATATATTTCTGTTCTAAAATATTCAATCAATACATTTTTTAATTTTTATATTTAAATATAATAATTATAAGACTTTATCGTGAAGTCTCTTTACTCAAAACTCTGAAATTTGAAATTTTTTTCAATTGGCGCCTTTATCACATTTTATTTGGCACTTTTATCATATTTTTATTTTTATCACCATTACACACGGTAAGACTTCAGTTTGAAGTCTCATTTGGGACATCACGGTGGAGACATCACGCTGAAGTCTGAAGCTGTCTTTTATAATATTAAGAAGTCACTAAAACATAGTTTTAACAACCATTACACACAACTAAATCATAGTTTTAACAAGATTAAGACCAACTAAAACTCATACCACCAATGATACCAAACACATGAATAGCACAACAACACCAATGACCATCAACTTAAACTCTTCAATTTTTTTTTGGATCTGCAATTGCACTTTGCATTTCAGCAATATCTGTTGCGAGGTTCATGATCTCATCCTTTAGTCCCTCGATCTTTTTTCTAGGACTTTTTGAAAAAGATACATTTGATCATACAAGTATACAATCCTCTCTCGCAAGTCATGATTTTGAAACTCAAGCTTGGTGAGTTCTTCCTCTAAAGCATCGTCCCACCATTTCCAAATGTGATTTCCAGGATTCTACAAGTAAAAATTTCTGAAGAATTACAGCTAAATAATTACTTCTTTCGTTTAACTCGTTATGAATAATTGCAAACTTACTTATTTCGTCGGGAAAATGTAAAATCTTCTACTCGGATCTGTATCACTCACAGAATTTTCGATGCACATCCTAGCCCCACAGAAACAACGAATAGGAATTCCAAAATCTCCATCAGCTTCACAACAACCAGAATTGAAAGTAGCTTCTGTTGATGAACTCTGTGTGTAACTTATCGGCATTGTCAAAGATTAAGAGAAGAAAAGATGAAGTAGAAGCAAGAGGATGAAGATGAAACCCTAGGCTAGAAGCAAGTAAGCCGTTCTGGAGAGAGATGGATTTGTGAGAAAAATGAAGAAATTTTACGTTATATATGGGGGTAAAACTAGGATAAAAGTCACCGTCGCAATTTTGGAACTTCATTGGTAATTGTAAATATATTATTTTAAACAGATTTAAAAATATAGTCTCTTATGAGACTTTACGGTGAAGTCTATATACCCTAAACCCTAAATTTCGGATAAATTTTCCACTTTTATGTTAACAATCCCTAATATATACTTATGTTTTACATCATATTAGTGTAATAAATTCAAAATATAACAGCTAGATGCATATTCGACATTTTATAGCAAAAACACATGAATCCTAAGTGTAACCGTATAGATGTATACATGTATTGAAACTCATCATCTCAACCCTTGATTTAGCTCAAGTGGTTTAGTTTTATGAAAACTTATGAAATTATATTTTTAAAACTTCGGTTTTGATTCAAAATAATTTATCTATAAAAAATCTTGAACAATTTATTTTTTATTTTTTAAATTTAAATTTAGATTTAATTACGGTTTGAGACTTCACCGGGAAGTCTCAATACCCTAAATGGGAGACTTCACGATAAAGTCTACTATGAGTCTTTGTTATAAAGTCTACTGCCGTGCTGAGGTCAAAACGGTAATTGCCGATTTCATATTTTTTGTTTGCAAAGAAGGATGTCAGGCGTAATTTCCTTGTCCTTGGGGTCTACTTTTGGATTTGATTCAAATTGGGGTCTAGTTTTGCATTCAAATCCATTTTGGGGTCTAGTTTTAGCAATTCCTCCTTTTTTCTATTATCCCATGTATTATTCTATTTTTTTTTCCTTCAAATAGAGTAATTTTTATATGAGTTCGGTTTTTTTTAATCCCAGTCCATTACTCGTTACTTCATTTTGAAATTTAAAAAAATGGTTGAAAAAAATCAGAAACCTTTGGAGATGAATAGAAAATAGAGTTGAGTTGTAAAATACATTTTAAATTATTTTTAATAAAAATAAACATTAACGCTCGTTTACAATTTTATACGTTTGTCAGTTGAGAAATGTTCAGTGTTTTTGGTGCTCTATCTAGGAAATTTAATGTTTCTAAAAATTAATTTTTAATATTTTCAGAAGTTAGTTAATATTTTTTTGAAAAAAAATCCTAGTCAAAATTTCCCCATTTTCTACTGTAATTTCATTTAAAATACTATGTAGATATGTCGTGGTCGATCTGAATGCTTGACGCGCGTCAATTTCATTTAAGTATAGAAGATTTATGTATTTAGAATGAAATCTAGACATGATATATAAATCCAACAATACTTATTTTTCAATTCATATTAATAGTTAAGATAAGTACTAAGAAGTTATTAAAATTATTATTCAGTTTTGATTTTATTGTCCCAAGACACAAATTTTTAGCTATGGATTTAAAATACATTAAAAAGAACTAAATTTCAAAATATTTTGTTGGAAAAATATGTAAATATAGATAAAAACATAACCATAGTGCATTTAACATATTTGACTCAATCCATCTATAAAATGGAGAAGAGTAGCTCCTCTACGATGAACACAACCAATAACAAAAACAAAAAACAAAAGATGGATCGTAGAACAAATGAGGTGAAAGAGAGTGAAAATGGCATCACAAGCCAAGAGAATTTCTCTAACCCCCAAGTTGTCTTAATCATCTCACCATGCCCCAACTCTGAGGTTGGACGTTTACAAAACCCTAATCCGAAGAGAGCAAGTTCCTCGTACGCAAGAAAGCAAGAAAGGATTGTCAAGTATGAAGCCGAACTCGATCGTGTCATGGCAAAACTGGAAAAAACCAAAGAGCGTAACAAGGTAAGTTGTCCCATTGTTTTTCTATTCCTTATACGTTTGTTAAAGTAGTGCCCATTATCTTTTCTCTTTCTACAAAACATTTTTATATTTTTTTAGGGTTTGAAGAAGAAGTTAGAAGAGACCCTCAAGAAAAACAATTTTAAGGAGATTAAGGATCAAACATTGGAGGAGATGACTGTTTTCAAAGAAAAGCTCGAAACTCTCCGAGGTTTTGTGAATACTAGACGTGAGGAGTTGATAGCTTCATCGTCTATGTCGATGCCTTCAGAGAATAAGGAGACGATGGAGAAGAAGTAGATATAGTAGTACTATATCATATTAAGATCGATCTTGTTTGAGTTTTTCTTTCAAAAAGTTTATGGAATAATTTCGTTTTTTTGCAATAATTGAAGGAACTATCGTTTTTTTTTTTTTTGCGTCTTTTCAATCAAATTTTTATGATGAATTAATATTTATCTGAACAATTTAAGATATGTGCGCATGTTCATTGAAAAATTTAAACTATGACATTACAAGTTAAAAAGACAAAGTGTGTCTTGTGACGATAGATTTTGTCACGCAATGATTTCCTTGTGTTTTTTTTTTTTCCGACTAACATGGTTTTTATTGATCGAAGGATTCAAAGTCGCGGTTTACAGATTCATACAAAAAAGTTGGACAATAATCAAATAAAGACCATTCTTTCGAAATCAAGATGATCTATCTTGCAAGGGTGTCCGCGCTTCGGTTGGCTTCTTTATATGTAAACGCAAACCGAGTAGCTTCATAACTGTTGGACCATTGTTTGACCTCATCCACGAAATGTGAAAGACGTAGATTCTGTAGCTTACCATTAACCAGATTCATGACATATTGGTTATCCCCTTCGAATATGACTTTCCGAAATCCTAAAGTTATGGCCGATTGCATGGCCCAGATCAGGGCCGAAAGTTCCGCCGCTGTAGCGGAATGACGACCTTGGAACTTTCCCATACCACATTCAAGCACTTGACCATTACAATTCCGTATTATCCAGCACATACCTGATGGGCGAGCATCCTCGAAGTTGGATGCATCATAGTTGCACTTGACCCATCCCATTGGGGGTCGAATCCACTTACCATGTTGGGTCCTTCGTTGTGTAGGTTGTGTATCCTCTGAGGTTGCGTTAATCCATTCCTCTGCATCTTCAGTAGCTTTTTGTAGTATCCAACAAGTATCCAAGTGTTTATTATTGAACACCAATTCATTCTGAGATTTCCAGAGTCGCCAGATAATCAAGAAAGGTAGGGTTCGCTGAAGACGGTGAAGGTTAGAGTCCTTATGGATCTTGATTAAATATCGGAGTTTATCTTCGATGGTGGTATTCACACAGGTTATTACATCTGTATTAATTCCTGCCAACCGCCACGCCGACATCGCATAAGGGCATAGAAATAGGATATGATCACTCGTTTCCTCTTCGGAACAACACCGACGGCACATAGGATCCACATTAATGTGTCTGTGTCTAAGATTGGAAGACACTACCAGAGCTTTTGAGCCAATGCTCCACAGAAAGTGTTTATACTTCGGACCAAGATTGAGTTTCCAAATGCCCGAAGCAATATCTGGATGCGAAGCTAGGAAGGGAATGTTTTCCACTTGTGCCTCATACTCAACTGCAAATCTATATCCTGTCTTGGCGGTATACACCCCATCTTTAGAGTATGGCCAGACAAACTGGTCGATTGTTAGCCGCTGCGGTAAGAAGGTCTTGAGCACATGGTGATGATCCACATCCTCGACCAAATCAGAAATAGCTTGGACATTCCAGTGGGAAGCATTTGCATCTATTAACACTTCAACGGGTAAGTGGGGGTTGACTCCCGGTTGGAGTGAGGGCGGACGGGGTGGAACCACTGGTAGCCATGGGTCTATACCAAGTCTGGTGCCTTTCCCATCACCAACAGTAATTTGAATACCTTTTACAAGTAACTCACAACAAAACCTCCAAGAGCTCCATCCATATGAAGGTTGGGCTCCAGTACCCTATAGACCAGGCCATCTTTGAAGTACCGAGCTTTCAGTACCCTATAGACCAGGCTAGATGGCCGCGACATGATTTTCCAGGCTTGATTAGCAAGTAATGATTGATTAAACATGTGAAGTTCCCGGAAGCCTAGACCCCCTATGTTCTTATGTTTAGTCATCTTCTTCCAGGATACCCAAGCCATCTTGCGATTATCTTCTGTAGATCCCCACCAGAATCGGGCTAACATAGAATCTAACTCGTCACATATTTCCATTGGAAGCTTGAAGCAGTTCATAGAATAGACAGAAATAGCCAACACCACACTCTTAATAAGGGTTTCTTTCCCCGCCAACGATAAGGATTTCGTCTGCCAACTCGAGATTTTCTTTGTGACAGCCTCTGTGATATATTGGAACATCTCAACCTTCCTTCTATCAAACTGTTCTGACAAGCCAAGATATTTACCTCCCCCTCCGGCGTTGGTGATTCTCGTAATCCGTTTGATATTCTGTCGCGTGTGTTCAAAGACTTTCTAGCCAAGGTTATGCAAGATTTGTCCAGATTTATCACCTGTCCAGAAGCTTTGGCATAGTCATCAAAAATCTTGATAAGAGATTGACTATTGCGTACATCCGCTTTGACAAAAAATAGGGAGTCATCGGCAAAAAGGAGATGCGACAGTTTTGGTCCCCTATCACTTATCTGAATTCCTGTGATGTCTCCTCCGCGCTCCGCTGCATCTAGTAGGGAGCTTAACACATCGGCACACAACAGAAAGAGATACAGAGAGAGAGGATCACCTTGACGGAGACCCCGTTGGGCATAAAAATGTCTATGGGGACTCCCATTTACTAGAACTGAAAAGGAGACAGAAGAGACACACCTCATTATCCAGCTGATCCATTGGTCTGAGAAGCCTTTCTTACGCATAACCGCCCGTAGAAATGACCACTCCACCCGATCATATGCTTTACTGATATCAGTTTTTATTGCCATGTAAGAGGTAGCGCAACTTTTCCGCACACGCAATGAATGGATAATCTCATGAGCTAAAAAGACATTGTCGGTGATAGTGCGTCCTGGAATGAAAGCGAACTGGTTTTCCGATATGACATAGGGTAAGATACCTTTGAAGCGTGTCACCAGAGCTTTGGAGATTATCTTATATACCACATTACAAAGGCTTATCGGTCGGAAATCTTTTATTAGCTTTGGGTTGGAGAGCTTCGGAATGAGGCAGAGGTTTGTATGATTCAAATTCTCTTCCATTTCAGAAGTAGCAAGGAAACGTCTCACTGTATCAACAATAGTCGGCCCTACCGTATCCCAATGATCTTGGAAGAAGGCACCTGAAAAACCATCTGGTCCTGGGGCCTTTGTTGGACCAATGGAAAAGGCGGCTTAACGTATTTCTTCTGTTGAGAAATCTCGTGTCAATTCATGATTCATTTCCGTTGTTACCACCTCTCGCACCTCACTCACGATTGGTGACACATCAGGTGTTGCTGTCGAAGTGAATAAATCAATAAAGTAGCGTTCCGCCTCCTTGGCAATATTTCCATTGCCCTGATAGGTGTTACCGTCGGGATCTTGTATCGAAGTAAGACGATTTCGTGCCACCCGATTTCTTGTAACTGCATGGAAAAACCGAGTGTTTCTGTCACCACATTTCAGCCATTTATTGCGACTCCGCAGGTGCCAAAATCGCTCTTCCTTGCGGTATGCTTCATTAAGCTCACGTCTGAGCTCTTTAATGTGAGATTGTGGAACAGATGTGTCTCTTACAGATTCATCAATTTGTTCTCGCAACGATGAGATAAGGGTCGACGCATTTGTTACTCTGGTCTTTCGCCAATGCGCAATTGAGTTACGACATTTCCGTAGTCGAGTCGTTAGAGACTCTTCTATATTCGACGATGATGTCCAGCTATTCCGAATTGTGTTACGGAAGGTCTCGTCATCCAGGAACCGATTGTCGTAGCGGAAGAGTTTTTTCCCATAGTCTGTTTGTGTTCTCATTCTGATTATACCCGGTCGATGGTCCGATTCTACCATATCAAGATACTCAACTTCTGAAGCCGGAAAAAGAGCTTTCCATTCAGAATTCGCAAGAGCACGATCAAGCCAACACTCTATAGCATGATTGCGTCGTTTCCCTGCCCATGTCATATTATTCCCAATGAAGGGTAAGTCGGAGACATCACAAGTAGCAACCATATTGCGAAAATCTTTCAAGCTCCATAATTCCCTTGGGGGTCCACCCTTCTTCTCATTTTGGTGTAAAATTTCGTTGAAGTCTCCACATAATAACCAAGGCCCTTCACGTTCAATCGCTATTCTTTGTATCTTTTCGCAAGTTATATGTCGAAGCTTACGAATAGGATTGCCATAAACACAAGTGAAGTAGAAGGAAACATCGTCTTTATTTATTTCACAATCGATGAACCGTACATCAACAAAGATAAAGGAAAGAAATACATTTTTATTCCAAAGCAAAGCCAACCCCCCACTTAGTCCCCTTGGAGAGATACACTTAACATCATCAAACTGAAGTTGAGCAGCCACGTCACGAACGATGTCATCTTGATTCATTGTTTCTACTAGAAAGACCAAGTCCAGGGAATTTTTTTTCATTATTCCCTTAAGGCGTCAAACTACCGGTTCCTCTTTCAAACCCCGACAGTTACAAAACGCAGCATTCATTCGTACCCCGGTGGATTATGGCCCACCGAACCATCACCAGATGCCTTCCAGGAAGGACTTGTGTTGTACAACTTTGACCCAACCGATGCTCTTGCCTCAAACACAGCAGTTTTCAGGCACCTCCTTTTCACAGAGCTCTCTTTCCAATCCTCGTTCGTAAACATCTGCCTATACTCACAATTCATGCAATTATTAGTGTGAGAAGAACTAGCATCATCATCCTTACGTTTCTTTGATGGAGTATTCGCTGCTTCCGCCGAACCAGGGTGTGGTGGAGTCAACTCTTGTGGTACATCTGGGAAGCCGGGGGGACCGTCATCGCCATCATCATCCCCATTCGAGACTGGTCCAGACGGGCTCGGAAGATTTGCTTCAGGGCAGTCCAGTAAATCATGAACCATCAGCCCACACACAGCACAAAATCCGCGAAGTTTCTCATAGTAAAAGCTCAGCACCGCCGTCTCACCCGCAAACGGAAACTGTCGTTGAAACTTAAGCGGCACATCCACACAACACAGAACACAGACCCTTGCGTAGTTGCGCATTTAGGCTCCATCACCACCGAAGTCCGTCTCGGTGAATTGCTCGATCACGTTTCCGATGTGAGTAATCATCGCCACAGAGAGAAATTGGCCTGGTATGCCACGCACTTGGACCCAGAACGGAATGAACCGTAAATCATCATCGGAGAATTGAGGAGTCCACTTCTCCACGGCGACCATCCACTCGTGAAACAACCATGGTCCGCGCCTAAGCACCGATAGCATCGCCTCCTCCGTTTGGAAGACAAATTGGATCTTCTGATCCTCCAATACACGCCCGATTACATCTTCTTCCACTCCCCAGATCCGAGGCAGAGCAATAACCATCGCCCTAAGATTTTGCTTGCGAAAGTTAACCGGCTTGGCAAGGTGGCTGAACCGATTTTCTTCAATGGCATCTGCACAGAGATCGATTGGCACAGGAATAACACCATCATCATAAACCAGAGTAAGATTCTGAAGTTGATTTCTCATTTTCGTTGACATGATTAAGATAAACAAAGAAAAAAGGTTTCCTTCTTGTCAATCTCTCTCACAAAATCGATGAACAAAACATGCTTTATATAGAGCGTGGTCAAAGACAATTGAAGGAGAAACCGTCATCAACCGCTCGCCTGAAGTAACTACCGGTAACCGCCGGCGAAAAGATCCCCTGAGGAGCAAAGCGGTTAAGGCGAAGTAGTCGCCAAAACAATATCTTTGCGTTTTTTCATTTTTATTGAAAAGGCTAATTTTTTCACCTGATTTCCTTGTGTTATGTGAATGTGATTAGAGTTGAGACAGTACGTGTCAAACATCATTTTTTTTTTGTTAAACGTTATTCAGTATCATATCATATTTTTTTTTGGGTTTTATGAATATTATATCTAGACATTACTTTTATATATACATTATCATATACATGTGTGTGTGTCTATATATATATATATATATAAATATATATATATATATATATATATATATATATATAATTCTTCAAATTTCCTACATTTTCATATTTGTTTTATATGGTATATGTTGTTTTTTAAACATCAAAAGCTTTATATGGTTTATGTTATTTGTGGGAAAAAGGTTGTTTAGTCCTTTCTTGGATTACGTAAAAGTCCTTTCGTGGAATTTTACTATGTTTTTGTGTGTGATATATTTTTTTTTTACTTCATCATTAGTTTTCCATAAGACTAAATCAAAATGATAGAACCAGTCATGTTTGAAGTTTTTTTTGTGATTCTTCGATTGAGAAGAACAAAAACAAGATATCAAAGATTTTTGAGAGATGAGCCTAAGAGATATGTAAAACGATGCTTTTTTTATTGAGGTATAAAAGAGATCGATTACAATAATGTGTATGTTTGTCAAATTCTCGGATCTTTGAACTAGGGTTCTTCGTTTTGTATTTATAGTTATTGAATCATAGTATTTTCATATTTCTTTATGGATAACTTCTATATTTGAGTCTATCTTATACAATAAGGAATATTTCCCTAATTCATTAAGGTATTTGTCTGTATCTCTTAAGATTTAAATCGGCTAAAGGGATATCCGCCCTACCTCGCTATGACCTCGGCTTGGCAGTGTGTCCTTAGCTATGACCTTGGTTTACACGTTCAACCAGGGAGTTTGTTTACGTCTCCTTGGTCTAGCTATGGCTAGACTCTAAGAGAATAAAATTACCCCCAACAGTTTCCTCCCACTCTTCATTTTTCACGTGTGGAATTTGAAGAGTAGATAATTTCTTAAGAGATTTTGGTTCAAAACATAGTTGGGGATCGACTTCGTAAAAATAAAGAATTAGAGTGTAGTTTCAGCCATGACTCTTTGTTGGTGTCGCCAGTTCTCGCTGCTATGGCTTCATCCTTGGTGAATCTCATTAGCGCTAGCGGGCGACATCTTTTAGATGAACTCTTGGGCTTGAACTTTATGGCATAATATGGTCTTCTCTTTTTGTCTTCGGCCCATTACCTCTAGGGTTAAATAGGTGGGAAAGCGAAGAGTCTTGGTCATTCTCTGCCATCGCTCTTGTCACATTACGTCTCTCTCTCCTTCACCGCTCCTTCACGCTACCAGAAATTCTCTAATTCCGGTAAGTTTTCGTCTTTTGATTACTATTCCGTTTAGTGTAGAGTTGCCAATCGCTGATTTAGGGACATCCCGGTTTTCTTGAATAGTAGTTATGGACATAACAATTTCATCTAGGGTTCTATCTTCTGCTCTGGCCAAAGCCCTTGCGGCTAAGGCCAAACTTCAGGGGCTCGCATCTCCTGGCTCTAATGTTCCTCAACCTTCTGGCCCTGGTGCTCTGGGAGGACCTGAGACTCTTCCGCTCCTGGCTCTCGAAAGACCCAGGGTTGATCCCAAGGTTGGCATGTCAGATGGAGATGCGCTCCGAGAGAAGTTGTACTTGCATGACCTCTCGGGCATGATAGAGGAACGACGCCATTCTCCATGAGACCTTTATTCTAACATCATGCAGGTTCAACTTCCTTCTGTCCTTATCATGGCCTTAGTAGTCTGGGATTTTGTTTCTGATTGTCTTTCTGCAGCTAGCGACGACCATCTTTGTTCATGAGGAGCAGAGTGCTAAGGGTTCGCCTCAGGTTTCTGAGTTGAACCCTAAGCTGAGAGCCTTGGAGCGGGAGGTGGTTGAGGAGCGCAGGAAGGCTGCGGATGCCCTTAGGAGGCTTAAGGTCACTACACTTAGGGCTGAGTACGTGGAGAAGCTCGTGGTTTCGAAGCAGAATGAGATTACTGAGCTCCTCCAACATGTCTCATCTCTAGAGCGGCAAGTGGACTCTTCTTATGGGAGTGTTGACGCCATCGCTCGTTGAGAGATGGCCAGAGACCTTCTCCTATGTCACTATGTGAGGTGTGACCTGGAGAAGATTGAGGCTACCTATCAACGGGAGAACTCTCAATGGGCCAAGGAGGCTGGAGTTGCTCCTCCTGACTACGTCGTGACCTTGCTATCCTTACTCTATGACAAGAAAATTGAAGCTAGCCCCTCCAGAGAGACCCCTGAGTCAAAGGCGGAGCGTGGAGTTTGAAGGACTTTTTGCTTTTTCCCTTTTTGTTTCTTCTTTTTTTTGAAGCCATCGCCGTAAGGCTTACAACTCTATTTTCTTTTTGCTGTGAATATGACAAGTCTTTTTCCTACCTTTTAAATGCAAAAACTTCTTTTTTTAGATTTTTTTTTCTGCAACAAAGGCATCTAGACAATCATAAGCGTTAGAAATGAACTATCATGAGCTCGGTGGGCACAAGGCCTCTGGGCACACCTCCCTTTTTTGTACTCATGGTCCCTGGGCTAGAGTCCGTGATCAGCGGTACTAGCCTTGGGTGAGTTTTTTTACTCAGTGGGCACAAGGCCTTTGGGCAAACCTGCCTATTTGGACATTTAGTCTCTGGGCGCGAAGCCTTATTGACACTTTGTGTCAGGGTTTTTGCTAGCTTTATTGTGACCGACCAGTTATAAGTTTTTCTATGAGCCGCATACTCGGATGTCCAGGGTGCACATGTCCGTTAGTTTTGCTAACTCATAGTTTTGATGCATTGTATCTACCACTGTTAGGAGCCTGTCCGCATTTTGCCATGGCTTTTCAACCATGGTTTTTAGGAACTCATCCGCATTAGATGGACCATAGTTAGGATCTTGTCCGCATTATATGGATTTTTTTTTGGCACAAGGCCTTAGTGGGCTTAGAGCCTTGGTGGGCACAAGGCCTTAGTCGATTCCTAAGAAGTTTTCCAAAGATAGTGTATGTCTTTTTTCTCCAAAGGAAATAATTTTTCTTTTCTTTCGGTAATGTATTTCAAGACCCGCGGTTTCTTTTATCAAAGAATAGCGGGAGCTTTTATTACATCATTGAATTCTAAGAAAAACGATGGCTATTTCATGGCTGAGAAAAAGTGTCAAGGCTTACTCCAAGGCTTTATTACCTAGAAGGGGTATTTTTGAGGTGGAGGGCATTCCAGCTGTGTGGTTACTCTCTCCCATGCCTGTTTTGCAGTCTGTAAGCTCTGGCATTTCATACCTTTATGATCTTGTTAGGTCCTTCCCAGTTTGGGGCTAGCTTTCGAGCGGCTTTGTCCTTAGTGTTGTCAAACACTCTTTTAAGGACCCAATCTCCTTTCTGGAAAGTTTGAGTTCTGACCTTTCTGTTGTAGCTTCTAGATACTTCTTATTGGTAGCACCAATTGCGTACCATCGCGGCATCCCTTCTTTCCTAGATTAAGTCTAGGTCTAAAGCCGTTTAAGTCGTCGTTAGCTTCCTCGTCGTGGCAGAGAGTTCTGGTTGTTTTCACGCTTATCTCTGCTGGAATGATTGCCTTTGTGCCATAGACCATAGAGTAGGGGGTTTCGCCGGTGGCAGACTTGGTGGTTGTTCGTTATGCCCATAGAACACCAGTGAGTTCATCGATCCATAATCCTTTGTTTACATTTAGCTTTTTCTTCTATGTATTAACGATGGTTTTATTATTTGATTCTGCCTGGCTATTTGACTGTGTATGATGGGGCGTGGCGAAGCTGAGTTTAATCTCCCACGTCTCACAGAATTCCTTGAAAGCATTGCTAGTGAATTGGGGTTCGTTCTCTATGACAATCTCATGGGGCACTCCAAACCTGCATATGATTCTCTTCCAAAGGAAGTTCTATATCTAGACGTCTGTGATTTGGCTCAATTCTTCTGCTTCAACCCACTTGGTGAAGTAATCCGTCATCACGAGCAGAAAAACCTTCTGTAGAGGTGGCATAGCGAATTTTCCAACTATAGCGATGCCTCACTTTGTGAAAGGCCATAATGCACCTATTGGCTTCAGATTCTCGAGGGAAGCTTAGACACTTGAGAATATATCTGACATTGCTTGCAATTACGTGCGTAAAGTTTCGCATCGTTAGCTAGCGTTGGCCAGTAGTATCCTGCTCTCTGTGTTCTTAGGGCAAGGCTCCTACCCCCCGAGTGTGATCCGTAAGTGCCTTTGTGAAGTTCCTCTAGAGCGAGCCTTGCTTCGGGCCATCCAAGGCATCTTAGCAATGGTCCCCCAAAGGATCGTCGAGAGAGATTTTCACCGAATAGGAAATATCTCGCAGCTTGTCGTTTGATTTTGATGCACTCGACTTTGAGTTCTGGTAGGGTCCCATTCCTGAGATATCCTATTATCGGTGTTCTCCAGTCGTATGGCGGCTCGGTTGATCCTTGGGTCATGCTATCGTCTATTTCTATTTCTATTGCGTCCAATTGTTTAGCGATAGAGAGCCATTGTAGCATTAACAAGGAGATATTAAGGCTTTCGATAGCTTGCAATGCAAATCCAAGGTTGGCCAATGCATCAGCCTGGCTGTTCCCCTCTCGTGGAATTTGGTGCAATCTACACTCTTCGAAATCTGTTACGAGTTCCATAGCCATCTGAGGTATTTGGCCATAGTCGCCTTAGATCTGGTATATGATCGATTGCGAGTCATTATGGATCGCAATCTTATGAGCTCCCAACTTCTTTGCTAATGTGAGCCCAGCTATGAGGGCCTCGTACTCAGCTTCGTTATTTGTAGCTTTGAATTCGCATCGGACTGCTCGAGATGCCTTCTCATCATGGGGTGAGGCAATACGATTCCAAGGCCCGTTCCCCTAGCGTCGCTAGAACCATCTACATGCAATATCCATTCTCCATTTGATCTTAGGGCTTGGAGAGTTTGTACCTCCTCCTTCACCAACGGATCCATAGTGGGTGTGAATTCTGCTACAATATCTGCCAGCGCCTGGGTTTTTTTAACGGTGGCTGGTCTAAAGACTACATCGTACTTCCCCAGCTCTATTGCCCATTTTGCTAACCTACATGACATTTCAGGTTTGTGCAGGACGGCTTTGATAGGAGCTGAGGTTAGTAGTACGATTGTGTGCGCTTGGAAGTATGGCCTTATTTTTCGGTCGGCTACAACGAAGGCTAAGGCTAACTTCTCCAGGTGATTGTACTACGTCTCAACATCCAGAAGCGATTTACTAACATAGTACACAAGATGCTGGATGGCGGCTTCCTTCCTTATGAGGACACCACTAACGACGTGATTTGAGACGGCAAGATACAATAGCAGGGGCTCTTTGTCTTTGGGCTTATATAGCAATGGCAGAATGGATAAATAATCTTTAAGGGCCACCAAGGCTTTTTTACACTTTTCGTCCCATTCGAACTCCTTTCCCTTGTTGAAGGCTTCGAAGAAAGGGTGCGACTTGTCTGATAGCCTTGAGATGAACCTGTTAAGGGATGCCATTCTTCCCGTTAGTTTCTGGATGTCCCTGGGAGTTTGTGGCATTAGGATTCCTTGGATAGCTCTTATCTTCTCCAGATTAGCTTCAATTGCCCCATGAGTAACAATGTATCCTAAGAATTGCCCGGAACTGACGCCGAAGGAGCACTTGTACGGGTTGATCTTTATCTTGTATTTCTAGAACGTGTCAAAGGCTTGGTGTAGGTGTAGAATATGGTCTTCTGCTAGCAAAGATTTTACTAACATATTGTCGATGTACACCTCCATGGTTTGACCGATGTGTTCGGCAAACATCTGGTTGACCAGCCTTTGGTAGGTGGATCCGACATTTTTGGGCCGAGGGGCATGACTTTATAGCAATAAATCCCTTGAGACGTCATGAACGCCATCTTCTCTTGATCACTGGGGTGCATCAAGATCTGATTATACCCACTGAAAGCGTCCATGAAACTCATGAGTTGATGCCCTCCGGTGGCGTCAACCAGCTTGTCGATGTGTGGGAGAGGGAAAGGATCCTTGGGGCAAGCATGTTGAGATCTGTCAAGTCGATGCAGACTCTCCATTTCCGATTCTTCTTTCTTACGAGTACCACGTTGGCTAACCATTCAGGATGTTACACCTCTCATATGAATCTCGCTTTGAGGAGGTTGCTTACTGTTGGGAGTAATTTGAACCATGGGAATTCCCCTTGGTTCGAATAGAGTACAACAACAAGGCCATAAAGCAGGGGAATGTCCAGAAGCAGGAAGCCATATGACCTGGCGAAGCCAGAAGCCAGATGCCAAAGCAAGGCCAGAGGCCCAAAGCCAGCCGCCATTATTTAGTGTTTATCTTACCTTATAAATAAGTAGATAATCATGTAAATATATTTAGATAGATACGATATCTCCTAATTTGTAGGAGATATCGATGAAATCTATGTATAAATATAAAGCATAGGGGTTTGGAAAGAGAATCCGAAAAACCTAGGATTAAGAGAACATTACACATCTTTTCCATCTCTTTTGCTTAGACTCAAACATCAAACACACATACACATCTGTTGTCTTCCAGCTTTCGTAGTGCTTTCTAAAGAATGTCCAAAAATCACCCATAACAGTTGGCCCTAGAAGGAGGGGAGCTTTCATCTAAAACTATGTGACAATGGCTAGAGACAACCACGACACCATAAACATCACACCCGCACAAGCAGAGCTCACCTACGAAGAGATGTGATCTCAGCTGGAGGCCTTGCAAACAAGACTAGGTAAGATGGAACAACTTCGAAGGGATCAAACTCCAACTGGAGTCGAGGTCGCAACCGTGGAGACGTAGGCTCTGAGACAACAAATGGAAGTTTATACCAAGACGCTTCAGGAGAACGCACAACACCTGCATCAGCTTGAATTGGAGAGCGAAGCCCTCAGGGAGACAAACTCAACCTTAACGGCTACTTAAGCTGCGGGTCAGAGGTTCATGGTTCACATGTCACGAATGCAAACTCTAGAAACTCCTCTAGCCAATAACATTGGAGAAAGAGGAGGTCAAATGGCAACAGGACCTAGGGGAACCAGGATCCTATCCAAGAGCAAGGTGACCCCATGGAAGTAGAGGGGAAGCAGGTTGTAAGTCCCATCCCACTTTCTGATGAAGCCAAACGTCTGGAACAGATGTTTTCCAATAAGTTTGAAGCTCTGCAACCAGTAATCAAACACCTTCCAGGTTTTGCACCTCCTCTGAGAAAAAGTTCTCTGAGCTCTTATACGGACACTCCTTTCACATACGAGATTGCACTAGTTGACATGCCCAGGAAGTTAACCTTCCCTTTCATCAAGCCGTACGATGGGACTTCCGACCAGGATAGCCACATCACGCAATATAGGGAGAAAATGCTTACCGTGGTGATTCAGAAAGAACATAGGGAAGCTGCTATATGCAAGCGGTTTGGATCCAGCTTGACAGTCGCTGCCCTACAGTGGTACATCACGATTCTAACCGGAACCGTGGGATCATTTTGCACACTTGACGGATCTGTCCATAGAGCAGTTTGCCAGCAGTAGGGTGATGCTCAAGTTATCTGACGATCTTTACGAGATCAAGCAACACAAGACAAAACCTCTTCGAAGCTATGTGTAATGCTTCAACAGAAGCTATGTGTAATGCTTCAACAATCAGAATGTTACAATACCAAATTGTAGCGTGGTTGCCGCAGTTTCTGCCTTCAGAGGATTCCTTCTTGAAGGAGACCTGTACAAGGAGCTAACCAAATACCAATGCAATAAAAAGGGAAGAATATTTGCTTGCTAGGCAAGAATACCGAGTTATGAGGACAGAGAAGACAGCCAGGGACGACAAGCCCTATCAGAGACCTCCCAGAGAAGGCAGAGCAAAAGTATCCAAAGGAGGGTACCGACCCTTGGGAATGCCAGACGACATCAGATTTCCCCTGGTAAACACCTGGCCGGATATATCGAATCTATCGATGTCGAAAGTGGAACTAGTGGGAGTTCTGAAGGAGATGGGAAACCAAGTCAGATGGCGCCAGAAGATGAGGTCACCTGTTCATCACCGGAATCCCAACAAGTGGTGTGGTTTACACAATGACCATGGTCACATAACGGAGGACTGCATATCTCTAAGGATGGAAGTCAATGAATTGCTCAAGAAAGGGCACTTGCGGTAGTTTCTCTCTAAC